>CM068352.1:904041-1140531 GCA_034769755.1 Odontamblyopus lacepedii | reverse complement strand
TCTTCAGTCACATAACGGGTGAAATAATGAGCTGTGACCTGAGGCAGTTCTCATGACTGAGGGACGTCCAGTGATCTGCGGTTAGACTGTGTTTGTCGCCCCAACTCCTGCTGTACCCGGGGCTCTCGCGCCGGGACTTTTGGGCCGCGCTCGGATGCGGTTGCCTGGAGTTCACCTGTCGGGCTGTGGTCAGGGCGTCGTCGCACGCTGCTGTTTGTGGGTCGCGCGGCAGAGCTGGTGGTTTTGGCGGAGAGGGTGGGTCCAGCGGCCTGAGGTTCTGCTATGGTGCTGCTCCTCTGTGGGTTTGTGGTGGCGGTGCAGGGGAGCGAGGGGCGGCCGCGGTTTCGGCTGCGGGGCTTGTGTCGCTGTCCGTGGTCCTTGTCGCGGATTCGCCGTATGTTTTGAAGTGAACTTTGTTTCATGTTTTTCTCGTGCAGGGACATCGGTGCAGATGTGCCGGGCTTTGGTCCACCTCCTCCAAATGAGACTTCTCAGTTTTGTACAAATTGTTTTCCTTCCTCTTTACAATCAGATTGTGTAGTTCACGTTCACGTTAACTCGTGATAAAAAAAGCGCTAATCTTTATCAATCATTCAAAATAATTTCTATTTTTACTCTTTGTTATTATGTTGTGATGTGTGAGCTACTGTGTCCAAGCAATTTCCCAATTTCCCTTAGTTATAGTGACCTGAGTGTTTACACCAGGGTTTAAGCAAAATGTCCTGTTGAAAAAAAGAATAAATAATCATTCTTTGGCTTGTCAGAGGCGGTTTTGGTTTGTGTAGAGACGAGACTTGGACAGGCTGTTGGTTCAAAAGGAGCTTATGGAGGAGCGTGCGTTGGCTGCTGAGTGGGTACTTAGGGCTACAGGGGATTTCAACTGTCTGTATGCACTGGACTTGCACTATATTACACTGAAATATCCAACTCGAATGTTGAAAGTGTTACACTGGGTTCATCGATTCAGTTTTCAAAGTTTTCTGCAGAAAATATTCAGATTTCAGAGTATAGTCGGATCCCAGACTGGGCTGTAGCTCTTCTATAGCAGGTTCAACTAAACCAGGACTCAGTCTAAACAAAGACAAACCCATAAAATGACAAAACCATGAATACATTAACATACACCTTAAAGAGTCGCTAAATGCTGTCTAAGGTCATTAAGATTCTGTTTAAGAATGAAGGTATTTTTGCTATTTAACACTTAAATACATGGAAAATATCATGTTATTACGGTTCTGCTCATAAGTTCACAGACCCTGACAGAATTTGATTGATTTCTTGTCCATGTTTCAGAGAATATGAAAGAAAACACAAAAACTTTTCTTTCACTCATGGTTGGTGCTTCTTGGGTGAAGCCGTTTATTCTCAAACTCCTGTGTTTCCTCTTTTTAAATCAGAATGAAACAGAAACTCCACAAATGACCCAGTGAAGCTGGAGTCTTTTGTGATAGTTGTGGATGAGTTCTTTCCTCTGATGGTGAAGCTGCTCATTCTTCTGGGCAAAAGGCCCCAGTTCCTGTAAATTCTTGGGCTCTTGTCTGAACTGCAGCTTGAATCTGCCCAGAGGCTCAGTGATACTGAGGTCAGAGGAGACGAACACTCCAGAACCTTCACTTTATTCTGCAGAACCTTCACTTTATTCTGCAGAACCTTCACTTTATTCTCCAGAACCTTCACTTTATTCTCCAGAACCTTCACTTTATTCTGCAGAACCTTCACTTTATTCTCCAGAACCTTCACTTTATTCTCCAGAACCTTCACTTTATTCTCCAGAACCTCCACTTTATTCTGCAGAACCTTCACTTTATTCTGCTGGAGCCACAGGTCCACTTTGTGTTTGGATCATTCTCATGTTGAATATCCAAGTCCGTCCCATGTGCAGCTTCTGGACCAGGAAATCATCAATTCTGCCTGAGTGTGTGAAGTTATGAGCACAACTGTACATTATTCCAGATCTTGTTTTAACTTCCACTGTTCCGGGTCACTGCCATTTCTTAATTACATTCCTAACAGGATATTAGCATCTGAAAAGCTTTGCTATCTTCTTATCGTCTTCTACAGCGTTGTCTTTCCAGACGATGATTGTGAACAATGTGACTCTGTCAGATCTCTGCTTTCCAAAGGGGGCGGTGCTATAAACTCTGCAGATGCTTTTTCCCTTTTCTGTTATTTTCACAGTGGAAATAAATGAAAGAAGATCTGACTTTTTTTTAAAAATAAATGCAAAAGAATGTCTCATCTGTAATTTGATGTCGTTTAGAGATATTTTCCATCTTTCCTTGGCTACTTTTTGCACATTAAAATCATTTTTAACCGAGGGTGTCCAAACTTTCGGTCTCCACTGTATAACCTGCACGTCTTATTTTATCAGTACTACGTGTGTCATTGCTTAAGAAAATAAAATGGAAGTAAAAATGAAGTCTTAATTACTCACCCATGGCTGAATGATTCTGAATACAACTTTGGATGAGTAAAAGAGAAGAGATAATAACTATAAGAGTCGATTTTGTAGAATAGGCTTTAATGCCGCGTTGTGAAGCACTTTAGGCGAAAAGATCTCATTCATCATGTTTTCCTATAAGATGCTTCCAGTCAAACAAATCCTCATGTTATATAACTGATTGTTCACTATTTCATTGTTGTCATAAAGAGAATTCATAATGTCCAGAACACCATCAGCCTGAGACTTCCTGCTGAGCGAACTCCACGGTTGTGATTTCGAGGAGCTCAGGTTGACTCAGGTTTGGTCCATTTGCTTTTTGGGCTTTTACTTTCCATGTGCTCACAAAAAGGGGACTCCATTAGACAGAGAGAGAGAGACAGAAAAAGCTTTAACTTTTCAAAACTTTAAAAAGCCGAACAAGTTCTCTGAGGTGAAAAATAAAACATAAAAGCACATTTTCAGTTCAGAAGTCCAGACTGTTTCTTAAAGGCTCCATATGACGCTGGATTCTGAGCTGTGTCACCAGGTTTCCTCATCACAAACACACCTGGAGCTGTGTTTTGTTTCATTCACTTGTTTAACACATAAACTCTGCACATTGAGGCTGAGTTCTTCTCTCAAACAGAAAACACTCTGTTCCACCTTGTGATGTCATGCAGTAATACAGGAAGTGCTCCACTGTGCTATAAACTCCACACACCTTCACGAGATTCATTTTGATATTTTAAGCCTTGGAATTGCCCGTTTCTACTGAACTAAAGGTAAACTGTAGCTGATAAACCAGAACAGAGCCTTTTGAGCTTTAGAGTTGTAGACAGACTAATAATAAAGGATAAGGAACTAAGGAAGGAAAAAATAAAGGACTCAACTACAAAACACAACTCCAGGTCTGTTTCTGAAGAGGTAACAACATGACAACAAGACAAGAGTCAATTTTGTATAATAAAAGACCTTTACGTTTCTTTACAGCTTCTCTTGGGTCTTTAAACACAGTCAGACCTGAGCACTGTGCAGCTCCTGGACCTCCTGCAGCACTTTGGCTCTAACCGGCCCGGTTAACATCATTTGGAAAATAAACATATTTTATAATTGTACCTCATGCATGTGCTAAAGCTGCACTGCTTTCATTTTAGAGATGAGATAAGTCAGGACTTTACTGATCTCACAGTGGAGAAATCCAACAGCCACAGAGGCTCCAGGACAGTTTAGTCCAAAAAAGGGAAAAAGTGTGATGCAATGAAGATGAACAATAAGAATAAAAATAGAAATAATAATAAAAATAATAATATAAAGTGTAAGTATATGTACAACATTTACAAAGAGAATGTTTTTAGAGGTGTTTTTTATGGCATTTTTAGTAAGGCCTCACTACTTTGTCAAAATATAAACTCTTATCAGTCAAAACAACTATTTACTGCTTTTTTAAGAAATAGAATTAATATCATGCAGAATTAAGTATTTTGGCCGCTCCTCCACTGTATTTTCTGTTTCTCATGTGGCTCCATGGAAAAATAATTACCCCTGTCCTCGTCTGGGGCATCAGGACACCATTAAAAACCCTTCCCCCATTAGTCCAGGTGAAGTATCCTCCTGCCGGTGTGTGCGTCAGGTGCTCGGCCTGTCGCTCCTGTCGCTCGGTATCCGGTGTCCAGGTGCAGCTCCAGTTACCCCGGCCCCTCTGATGGCTGCCTGTAATGAGGGCATTAGATCTGCTAATAGCTTGTAGGGGCAGTCGACCGAGAGAAAAGCAAAGGATCAGCTTCCATCTGCCTCCCCGGCTCAGCACTGACCCAGAGCACAGACCGTTTCAGACACATTCAGACATGTCACCCTGTTTATGTGGATTTTTTATACATGTCATCGAATATCTCGGCCCTATTCCTGATTTTCCTCATTATTTTTGATCAAAATGTGTCTCTCCACAGTGCAGATGTGTTGTTAAGCAGCTTTTTGCTTGTCTTTTAATCAGGAGGTGCGTGGTTAGCAGGGTAGTTGTTGTTTGCTTTACCATGATAGCAAAACTGTGCTCAGGTTTCTGAACGTTGTGAGAATCACTGTAAATAATGATGAAGCTCAGAATGCAAAAGGAAAGTGAGGAATAACTTTGGACCATTGCAAAACTACGGAAGCCCTGAGCAGCAAATGACAAAAAAAGAAGCTGTGTTTTCTAAGAGGGGGGAAAACTTAGAGAGCTTGAAAATGGAGCCCAAATGAGTGAATGAATCTTATTTTTTATTTTATTTATTTTTTGTTTACCGCTCAGGGTTTCCATAGAAACTGTTTAAAATGAACTAGTTCTGTTTTCACATTTTTAAGGCAGTAAATGTCAGATACCAAATTTTATCGCTCACTAAATACGTTTAAAAACCTCAATTCTTATTGTGTCTCTCCACAGATCTGACCTGTAACTTGGCCTAATGCTGACGCTGGTCTCCATGGAGATAACAAAGTGCAATGTCGTACCATGTGGTTAAAATAATGATTTATGTTTAAGACCCAGACCAGGGCTTATGAGCCTTTTGCCTTTGACTATTAGTGAGACGTTTCTTCCCTTTGAAACTCAAAACAAAATACATAAAATGGTCAAATCAGTCACTTTTGCACCAGGTAAAATGTCAGATCTGTGGAGAGGCGACGCCGCTCACACCCAGAACACCTATTTTTCTAGATATTTGTGAGCTATAAAACCACCTGTAATTGAATAAATGTAAACTAGAGCTGTTTAATGTCACACTGTGGAACATTCTAGGCAAAGCAATGACATATCCAATAAGGTGATGGACCCTCCATTGGAAAAGTTACAGAATGCACCTTTAAAGACCCTGTATCACATATGTTCTCCCATGTTTTTGATCAAATGTGTCTTGCCCCTGCACATAAATATTGCATAAGCAGCTCTTAACGGATATTTATTGTATGACAGTCAGCAGGAAGTGCTTGTTAACATGCTAGTAGGATAGTTGTTAGTATTAGTATGAAGGCAATAGTCTGTTCTCATCAGTGGGAGTTGTGAAAAACACTTATAAACTCCCCACAGTGAGTAACAGGCTCAGAATGCAAATGAGGAACAACTTTGGATCAGTGCAAACTGTTTAAAATCTGTTTTCACCTTTTTAAGATGATAGAAAAAACTGTTGCAGCTGCTACAACAGGTTTTATTTGGAAAAAGCCTCTCATCTCCTATGCCTTTAATCAAATTGAAGGAGATGATTCAGTAGGACACATCTGTTCTGCCTTTGAGCAGAGTGAGCGTGTGCAGATGGAGCTGGTGCCTCTAATGCATCACCTCTGCTGTCTGCACACAAACACACTCATATACACACTCCCTCACTCACCACGTGCACTGCTCATTTACAGCTTTAGTTTGTGCAACTTTTTGTTTCCGGGCCAGAGAAACTACACTCTACCTCAGCAAACTATCTATATTTTTGCATTATACCACAGTCAGTGAGAATTGCGCATTGAGGCTTTAAAAATGTTGTTTATGTTGTGAAAATAGAAAAGAATCCCTACAAAAAAGATGACCTTTGTGAAAGTTGTGGAGGCCCTGTCAGCCGAACACGGGCAATTTGAATTCCCCCAAAATGCACTGTGCTTCTATAGGAGGATGTGCTGTTCATACTGTGTGTCTCTTATGGGCCTTTTGTTTAGTTGCGTGTGGAGTGTGGACACTGAGCTGAGTGAATGTGAATGGAGTTTTGTGTAAAAGTGACTGTGAATCATGTGGTTATGTGTATGATTGTGCAGTTGGTGAGTTGGTGGGATTATAAGGTCTGATTATTGTTTAATGTAAATTTTATTGTTTTACTAAATGTTCCTGATGTATTTTTGGCCCCTGTGACCCGTGGGACTACAGATGGAAATGAGCCTTGTGGCTATAATCTGGCATGTTTACATTCATGCATATTGTCATGTCTGTTCATTAAACTGCAGTGTCCCAATCAAATGAACAAATAACAGCGGTTCTTTCTGGTCCCAAACTCCCGGGAGCTGCAGTACCTGGAGCGGCCACTAGTCGGTCTCGAGCCAGGATAGAAATGCTTTATCTAGTTTTTATTATAGATCTATGATTGTGATGCTAACTGGTCTGCATTTTTATATACCTGCACAGGTAGAACCGGTGTACAGTGAAGGCCGCCACACAGTACAGGAGAATATGTCAGATTTTGGCTGTGATTTCTTCTCTCTGAGTTTGGGGAGGTGTGACCCGACTTTTTATCTTTGTGTCCGATTTTGAAGCTCCTCATGTGTGTGGCGTCTCTGTCAGATCATAACCACCAAACATCAGCAATGCTACGGGAACAGCCGATAAAACATCAGGGGCAGAGGAGCGACAGACGGAAATGCACCATACAAACTCAGGATATAGCGAAAAGAAAAACTTTATTAAGTTAAGTTAAACTGCGGCATCTCATCATTATCCATAGAATTTGTCTTCTTTTTACCTGTTGTTGAGATCGACAATTCCAGTGCTGAAATCATGCGAATGATTCTAGTGAAACTGTACGGAGTTTAAAAACATAGTGGAGACTTTTCTGTATTACCACATGACATCACAAGGTGGAACAGAGCATTTTCTGTTTGAGAGAAGAACCTAAATGTGCAGGTTTGTGTGTGAAACGTGTGAATGAAACAAAACACAACTCCAGGTTTGTGATGAGGACACAATATTATCCCATCATAAAACAGAGGAAGAATAATAATCTAATGTTGCATCAACAGTAGAAACAGTAGAATTCCGTGTCCGTCATTGTGTAAATGTAATGAGAACATCTGAGCTGCCTGACCCACTTCCCCAGCCCCGTGTTCAGATGGAGAGCGCTTTAGCTGTAATTAACGTGTGATTCTTCTGCGGAGACTCTTGAACTTCATCCAAGGATCAGTAATGAACGAGAGAACAGAGATTAGATAACAGATATTATTAGCCCCATTAGGTCCAGGTCATAATGTTCATTTACACACATTTTAGTCCAGGCTGAATAACACGGTGCTCAAAAGTGCTCGTTCACATGCCGATACTTGTACAACTGGTGACTCGTTTCCACATCTGCTGTGTTCTGGAACTAGATACTTTAAAAAAAAATAAAGCTGCATTGTGTAACTTTGCTAGTGGAGGGCCCGTCACCTGCTTGTCTCCATGGGAATGTTGCTGTTTGCCTTGATTGTTCCACCGTATGGGAATAAACCTGGTAATCACAATGGACAGGGGTCGGATCTACGGAGAAGCAAGCCTGCATACAGTAAGAATTTATATTTTTTGAAGGTATTTTTGAGCTATAAAACACCTGTAATTGAACAATATGTATGTTTATATTTAATGCCCAACTGTGGAACATTCCAGGAAAGGACATAGGGAGTGACTACACAAACGAGTTTCTGTTTTCCTATCATTTTTTCCTCCTGTACGGAGCACGACTGCACATGTGCAGGAAATAATCCATATTCCCGTATTCCCGTCTGCATTAAAAAAACTAATTTAATTTTATTTCAATCTTATTAGAAAAAGAATCTTATTAGAAATGTTATTACTCTCAAGTGGATTTTTATTTTAAAACTTTCACGCTCTGATCGACTGAGGTACTGGGGCGACAGGAGCTCAGGCGGTCGAGCGTTTGTCACTGATCTGAAGGTCGGTGGTTCGAATCTCGCTCCACATAAACATCACGAGCGTCAGATCCACTGACCCACAGGAGCTGCTGTGATTCCTGCTCCACAGGTGAAGCTGCTGTTGTGTCTTTGGGCAAAACACTTAACCCACCTCACCCCCAGTGTCTGTGTGCACTGGTGTGTGAATGTGTGTGAATGTGTGTGAATGTGTGAATGTGTGTGTGAATGTGTGAATGTGTGAATGTGTGTGAATGTGTGTGTGAATGTGTGTGAATGTGTGAATGTGTGAATGGGTGAGTCGTTCCTTGTTGTAAAGCACTTTGTAAAGCGCTATAAAAATGTGACCATTTTAAATATATGGGAATCTTTCTTTTTGGGTTGGGGTTAGTGTCGGGTTAGGTTTAGGCATCGGGGGTCAGGGTCGGGTTAGGTTTAGGCATCGGGGGTCAGGGTCGGGTTAGGTTTAGGCATCGGGGGTCAGGGTCGGGTTAGGTTTAGGCATCGGGGGTCAGGGTCAGGTTAGGTTTAGGCATCGGGGGTCAGGGTCCGGTTAGGTTTAGGCATCGGGGGTCGGGGTCAGGGTTAGGTTTAGGCATCGGGGGTCAGGGTCAGGTTAGGTTTAGGCATCGGGGGTCAGGGTCAGGGTTAGGTTTAGGCATCGGGGGTCAGGGTCAGGTTAGGTTTAGGCATCGGGGGTCGGGGTCAGGGTTAGGTTTAGGCATCGGGGGTCAGGATCGGGTTAGGTTTAGGCATCGGGGGTCAGGGTCAGGTTAGGTTTAGGCATCGGGGGTCAGGGTCAGGTTAGGTTTAGGCATCGGGGGTCAGGGTCGGGTTAGGGTTATAGGTTATAGGTTAGGGGTAGGATTAGGGTTATAGGTTAGGGTTAGGCAGGGGGTAAGAGTCAGGTTAAGGTTAGGGTCCGGTTAGGGGTTAAAGTTTGGTGGGGAGTCAGGGTCTGGTTAGGTTTAGGCAAAACCTGTGGACGTGGATTCATATTTGTCTTTTACACCATGAATGTCAACTCAATGTACCGTGTGGAAAATGTGAAGTTGCGGGAATCTGCGAGAATCCGTTTTTCTAGCTTTTGCATTAAAAAAAAACAAAAAACAGACTCAGTTTTTGTAGTCACAGCCAAAGAAATAACTTCTCTATGGAGACAAGCGAGTAGAGTGAGCGCTTTAATGGCTCCTTTAGTGTAAAATCAGGTGCTTGTATCATTAAAACACAAGATCAGCCTCTTACTGTTGTAGCACGAACATATCTGTCACAGGAGTCTTAGATAAAGTGTCCGAGGTGCACGGATTACAAAAATAAATCCTTTATTCTTACAAATGGGCCTCCAGCGCGTTTCCACCCGTGAGGTCTTCATCAGAGCTTGAAGTCCCACACTGTGCTCTGGCGGTAAAAGGCTGATCTGGTATTTTAATGACCTTTTCAAAATGTTCTTCCCAACTCCATACGAACTTTAAAGAAGAAGAATATTGTGCTTGTGTCTGCTGCACAGCTCTAATCTATGACCTGTGGATCATTCTGCTATAATCTGCAGTTTAAATCGCAATATTCATCTCAAACAACTTAATAAAAAGAAATGAGCCAGTTCACTTCCGCGTTAGAGTCGGCAACTTCGATGGAGAGCTGCACATTACACAAAAATGACTGATGAGTAAGAAAATAAAATTGAAGAACGAAGTAAACACAGAGCAGAGGGTGTGTAATGGCCAAAAAATGGGGGTTGAACGGCAAAACAGCGTCTTGAAAATAAAGGGACTAAAGATTGCACGACACAAACATGCACGAATCACTCCAAATACAACTAAACACGGTGAAAAGCTCTGAAAAGTAGATTTAACATAATAAAGGCTACAGGATCTTTCATTCTTAAACGATTTTTAATCATGCAACAAAAGCGCACACCACAAACGAGGAGAATCTTAGGAGATTTTAAATCTCCGATCACAGAGACTGATGCAGAGTCAGGCTGCAGACCACAGGTTACACAGAACACACCTTACATCTGTGTCCTGTCCATGTTAAAGCATAAAACTTTTTACATTTTACATAAAACGTAATAAGTAAAGATCAGAGCACTGCACAAGTCAAAACTGAGTTATTATTTTTGAAATGTGGTGCAATGTTTCAGATGATTTTAATGCACAGAAAGCTGCTGATAACGGACACAGGAAGTTGAGTCACTATCGCAGCTTCATCCGTGCGCTGTGTGGATGTAAACACACAGGGGAGGACCTACTCTGGCCTTTTGACTGTTAAAGAACAAGGTGTCATTGTTTGTGGAGGAGAAATTCTCTGGAAAAATGTGGGTGAGATTCTGTAGTTTTATATGAATAAGTTGAGGAGAGATGAGTTTGTACGTTGTGTCTGTCGCCTCTGCCCTGACGCTCTGTTTTAGAGGCTTTTCCCGTAGCGATGCTGATGTTTGGTGGTTGATCTGACAGAGCAGCTCAAGAGTCACACTGACACCACACACATGAGGAGCGGCTTCAGAATCGCACACAAAGACAAAAAGTCGGGTCTGGAACTCAGGGAGACGCGAATCACAGCCAAAACCGCCAAATTCTGTCGTGTGTGGAGGCCTTAAGTCTGATTGAACTCTCTACATTTAACACCAACAAACCACTAGAAGATGTTACACGTGGTTGGCAAAAATACTGTAATATTAGACTTTTAGCTGAATCTACATGGTTAATTTAGTTTTCATGAAATAGGTGTAGCCATCTTATCTTTTTTCCTTCTCAAATCAAAAGCAGACTACTAGTACAGTCATTTACAACATAAGACAAGTCCCATTGGCTCCGTTTCACAGTCTGCTTTGCCAAAAACCTGTGCTCTCTGCTTCCGCTCATTTCATTTCACTATCGACGTTCTCAATGGCAGCGTGGCCTTTAGCCAGAACACAACTATACTTATTTCACTTATAGCACAGCCCCACGGCGGCCCTTTGAGCCAAATGTCAGCTAATTAAGGGCTACACGCTCGACCTTTCCCACCCCCGGCTGGGCCAAGGCTGCCAAAAAAGAGCCCTGTGTGTGACTCAGGTTTACGAGAGAAACGCTGCTGCACTTATAAGTCCTGGTCACACACTGAGCTCTGACGTGATAAATACACAGCAGAGCCCCACGGAGCAGCAGGCAGCAGTAACAGGGACACGTGCAGGGTCAAGACGCTCAGGGAGGCGCCGCAAATGGAAAAGGAGAGCGCTATTAAAGTTTAACTGAAGCTAATCTTGAGGCATCCAGGAATAAGACATTAGCAAGAAGTGAATCAAAACTGGACTTACTGGGAACCACATGTGTTTCAGCCTCTTATTCTTAATCTATATAAATGAGCTAGAAAATGTTTGTAAAAAAGTGCAGATGACACCTGCCTCCTATTATCTCATCCAGATCCCCACAGCCTGATAACAGAGGCAAATGCGGAATTATCAGGAAGTATTCAAAAGACAAATTTCATATTTTTCAGCTCTAAACATGTTCCAAACCTGTTACACTGTCCATCGATGGAATTACAGTTAATCAAGTTTTCAGGAGTGACTGTTGATCAAAAACTGACCTGGAAACACCGAACTCAACATGTGTGGAGCAAAACTGGTTCTTGTATAAATGCTTCATGATGACATTATATTACAGTTTAATCTGTCCACATATCATATACTGTGATCTGGTTTGGGGCAACACCTTTAAGATGTGCCTCAAGAAGATTTTATTAATACAAAAGAGATTTCTTAGAAATATGAATGATTCAAACAGACGTCCTCTGCTCCTTTGTTTCGTAAATACAATATTTGGACTGTATATAATGTCAACATATATTGTATTTGCCTGTTTCTGTTTAAGTTTGTCCACATGTCTCAGGTTTTACCCAGAGTTTTTCATGTCCTCATCAGATGTTCACACCTACAAACCCCTGCAGAGACTTTTCCCCTGTGCAGAACATCGAGGAACCAAAGACCCGTCAGGTTCAGAGGCGAGAAACTTTTCCCCTGTGCTAAAGGCTATTTCCACTCTTTTCTCTTTTCAAAGACAATTGAACCAAATGCTGCTCATCTGAATGTACAGTTTTGTTTAACGTGTTCATAAGTGTGACCTTCTGTTCATGATGTAATGAACATGTTTTTAGGGAGGTGCTTTATAAGACCCTTAATGCTCTTCTCACACTCTCCTGCACTCAGATGTTTATACTTTTTAGTATTGTGAAATTGTTTTAACTTCATGTGCAAAGAAAAATCGAATCTAAACCTATTAGTAGAGATGAGATGGGATCCAAAATGAGACGAGATACGAGGTCCACAAGAACGAGACAAGACCAGATTTCACATAATTCCCAACATATAAACTTCAGAGTTGAGTTTACAATTTTGGCTTCACAATTTTGTCTTTCCTTATTTCATTTAATAGTTTTGTTTCCAGTCTATCAGAATCAGAATCAGAAAGGTTTTATTGCCATATGAGTGAACAGGTTCATGACATTAGTAAACTGCTGCAGTGCTTGAGGTGAGACTTAGAGAAACACTAATAACCGTGCAATAAATAAAATAAAATAAAGTAGAAAACAATGAACTCTATAATGTAACACAAACATTTACAGAATTACAAGAATATAACAGTCAAGTGCTGCTTTTTGGGACCGGAAGAGATGTAACTCACCAACATGTGATGCTATTTTCTAAACGTAAATAGCATTACATGTTTTCTAAATGTAAATAGCATGAACGTGAGCACGTGTCTCCTGGTTCATGATCTTATGGTAAATTTGGTGACGTTCAGACTGCAGGGCTTAATGTTCAATTCAGATTTTTTTGTAAATCTGATTTTTTGGCGAGGTCGCTCACATTTCCAGTTCATTGCGACTTGTGTGTGACCTCCAGTGTGAACTTTAAACCCCGAAAGTGTCCTGCAGACACACTGAGGGACACGATGACGACACAGGAGCAGCTCAGGGTTTACAGGAGCCTGTCACGGTTTAACTAAGACCCAAAATCACAAACCACGACTGGTAAACGTGAAAGTGATTTATTACAAGATTCTGGAAATAATACAGAAGGCAGGCAGACGGACAGGGAGGCTGGCAGGCAGGCACCTGGACACAGGAAGAGGTAAGTCCAAGAAATACAAGGCAAGAGTATTCACACAAATCTAGAGCCAAGGTTTCACTAACATAGAGTAGACAACGAACTGGCGAGGACTGGTTGGAGAGCTGGGGTTCTTGTACTGCAGGTAATGAGTTGATGGGATGCAGGTGTGCGCTCTGCCAGCAGGAGGGAAACGCCCAGAGGAGGAGGAGACTCAGGAGACACAGGAGGGAGGGGAGGAGAAGAGAGGAGGAGAAGGCAAAGACCAGGAGCGGATTCTGACAGAGCCTAAACATGGACCAGAGCACTGAGCTCCTGGAGAGTTTAAAGTTTGTGTTGTTCCGCTCTCGTGGGAGGAAACACGTCAGCGTTGGGCTGTATTGGCTCACAACAGGTTCTTGTTACAGCACAATAGTCGACCTCTCGCTTGTTGATGACGTGTAGGTTGGATGAATGTGACTCGGCCGATCAGCCTGACGTCACATGTCAGAGGATCAAATATGTTTCGGTTGTAGAAGCACAGATCCAAGTGGCCTGGGTCACATTTGAAAAAATCAGATCTGTGTCGTTCAGACGGTCATTAAAGGATCTGATACAGGTCCGGCAGGGGTGGAACAATGGGATTTGGGTCACTTCAGGTGCAGTCTGAACGTGGCCTTTGTCGTCCTTATTAGCCCAATGTTACATCCAGTGGGAGCCACAGTCACTAATACATTATTTATTCACTCTTTACACAAGGTGCCTCCTTATTTTACTTGCACTTGTATTTTTACTTGTACATGTTTGAATCAGAATCAATAGTGTCTCCCTTTAGTCAGCTTTACGGTCAGTCAAAAGGATGACGCAGCACAGCAGACTGAGCAGGGAGGTGTCCCCAGCCCAGAGCACCCCCCCCCTCCCGTGTGTCCTGTTTATATCTGCGATCTTTTGGTCATTACCCAAAGCTCAGACCACAGTAGATTAAGCAGTAAACACAGAGCTTCTCCCTGGCCCTGGACACTGAGCCAATAGAGACAGTAAATAATATAATACTAATGTAGATGTTCCAAAGTAAAGATATGTCTACAAAAAAATGCAAAAACAGGTTTGAGCTCTGCTGATCCTTCTTCAGGCGCCTGTCCATTATGTATGTGGCCATTTAAATGGGAATTTAATATTAACACTGGACTTTTCTCGGCCAACATGCCTAACCCTAACCCTAACCCTAACATGCTGCTCTTAACCTGTAATAGATGGACACAGGAGTGAAAAAACTGCATCGTTCTTCAGTATTTTAAGAGCACATATGCACACTTGACTTTTAATCAGAATAGTGTTCTCTCATTAAAAATATACCTGGAATTGTATTTCATTCATGCTTCAGTTTTGGTTTCAGTTTCAGTAATTTTCTGTTAAAAAGTCCTTCATCTCTGAGCATTCACCAAACACTCATCAGAGAGAACCTGCCCATTTTTTAAGTCCATAAATCATCAACAGACTTTAAAATCAATGAATGAATTTTATTTTTTATTTATTTTTATTTTTTTTATTAAGAATTATTGGCTAAACTTATTCTGATGACATGAAACCACTGCTATTTTGTGTCAGTTCCAGTTTATAAAATGTACGAGCAAAGTTCTTCTCTTGAACCATTGTGACGGAAAAAACTAAACATTCTCTTTCTTTCACACTTGAGGTGAGCATTAGCTTCACACTTTCAGTCCTGTTAATAATGTATTACAGGGAATACAAGAGCGCTCTGTTTGACATTTATCACCATCACAAAGTGGGCACAAAGTGGAGCTCCTGCAGAGGTGGAGTCTGAGGGCTTCAGACTTCTGCTGCTGAAGATACTTCTACTTTAGGCTCTGTGAATGAAGGTACCAGCAGTAAGAAGCACGATGAACAAGGCTTTCAAATGTTCCTGTGGCTGATTTTAGAAAAGATATGAATCGACCTTTCAATGGTGGTTAGATTGGGTATTGTATTGTAAAAAGCCTGTGCTGCTTTGCATCATATAAGCACTATTGTACCAGATTTACAAAGCATGAAGGCAGAGAGCAGGTATGTGTCTGCTCTATAGTTATAAACTATGTGACACGTGGATCATTATGTTCTCATTTGGACATTATAAACCGCAGTATCTAAAACAGCAGTAGATTTGTGCAAAATGGCCACACGACTGGGTCACCATAATTCCTACATTTACTTTTCGTACAATATGTGAAGGAAAGAACTATCATTTTTTGGGAATTAGTATTTATGGTGTGCTTCCTCTTTACTCTGCTCATGTGGTTGGCCTGTCAGTAGTTTTTTTTTTTTTGCAGTATGATCAGATTTGAGGCGCAGCAGGTTGAATGAATCACTTCTGACTCATACAGATGCAAACTAAGGACTAAAATGTTTCATTTTGCAGTTTTATTTATTGCAGCTCATGTTTTTTTTTACAATATTGTACATTTAGAATATTTTTTGTGGCATAAGACCCTGAGATACTTGAACTCCTTCACTTGAGGCAGGATTCTCGACCAGTAATCTAATAAATCTACATTCCGACCGTCACCTATGGTCATGAGGTTTGGGTAATGACCGAAAGAACAAGATGGCGGATACAAGCACTGGAAATAAGTTTCCTTCGTTTCCCTCCCTGCTCACAGTCAGACTGCCTGTTGTTCAGTTGCAGGTAAAATTGTAATTGTAATTGAATAAATGTGGAGCTGTTTAATGTCCATTGAAACAAGCAGACGACTCCAGCAGAAAACGTTTAAAACCTTTAAACCTTTAAAACTATTCCGTAAATGTCCAGTTGGGCTGTATATGTTTTAACACTTTTCATTTGAGTTTTTGACAGGCTGTTTATTAGTGTGACTCAAAACAACTGAGGGGCTTGTTTGTGATGAGGAAAATCAGGCTCACCAGGCACGTTCAGCATAATGAATATGAAGTCAGATCCATGAAGAGCACTTGAGGCTCTGCGTGTACGAGGCGCCTCCAAATACGACTGAACTCCCCGTCCTGATGTCGGTTTCTGTTGACGGGTTTGGTGCCGTTTGGTCACCAGGAGCACATGAAAGAGCTGAGACGGGAGCTGGGAATATTGGATGTTTTTGTGGTAGAAGGTTTGTCCTGTACTTGTACTGGGGTCTAATACCTGCCTGTTTCTATGGATATGTCACAGAATGTTCCACAGTGTAACATTAACCAGCTCGACCTTACAGTTCGTCAATTACAGGGGGTTTTATAGCTAAAAAAAATACCTACAGAAAGAAGCATTCTGACTGAGCGGAGTCGCCTCTCCACAGATCTGACCTGTTCCTTGGTCTGGTTTGGTCTCCATGGAGATAGAAAGGTTTAACGCCATATTGTGGAACATTCCAGACAAAGCAGTAACATCTCCACGGATAAGAGCAAAATCATTACATTTGAAGATTTATTAGATCTCAAAATCTGCGCAAAATACTTTTACTTTTTATTCTTTAAGTACTTTTTAAACAGGTACTTTAATACTTTCAAGTTAATAGATTCCTTTTACATTTAGTTCAGTAGGGACGGAGTCCACGGCTGAAATGATCCAAATGAGTGTGTGGAGTTTAAAAACACAATGGAGCACCTCCTGTACTAAGATACGATAAGATAAACTTTATTGTTGTTTTGGGCTCTTTACACATTAACAACAGTCACACGACTCATGTGGCACATTTCTGCTCTGCACAACCCAGAAGTGATACTGGAGCATGTGGTCCTGTTCCCTCCAGTGTTCACTTTACTCTGGACGTAGAGTTCATTTTTCACACTGAGAGTTTGACTCTGCTGACACGAGCTGCGTTTCCATCATCTTATTTCTAATGCGCTGAAGATTTGCATAAATAAGAGAAACTGGACTTAGAAGCCTCATTTGCATAAAAGTAGATTTGCTCTGTTCAGGTGGATTTGGATTCATGCACAGAACGCTTAAAGGTGCATTGTGTAACTTTCCTGGTGGAGGGTCCATCAACTACTGTAAATACTACTACTACTACTACTACTACTACTACTACTACTGCTACTGCTGCTACTGCTACTGCTACTCCTACTACTACTACTGCTACTGCTACTGCTACTACTACTACTACTACTACTACTACTACTACTACTACTACTACTACTACTACTACTACTACTACTACTACACCTGAGGAGAGGGACAGGTGCACCTGTCCCTCTCCTCAGGTGTCCCTGTCGCTCCCACGGCTGCACCTGCCGCCCCCTGTTCACCCACAGATGGCCACACAAATGGATGAAGCTGCAAATCTAATGGGTTCAGTGTAAAACCTATAAATTATGAATCAAAAGCAGCTTTTCCATTATAGTATTTATTCATTTACTTATTGAACAGGTAATGGGCGACTTCTTGTGCTCATTGTATTTGACGCCTCCTTAAAGTTCCTGTATTACTCAAAATGGACTCTTGTGAGTTTAAAGTCATGTTATAATGTTGTTCTCTCCTGTGTTTTGTTTCATTCACACTTGTTGGAGTAATCCTGGTCTACATCTCCAAAGCTCAAAATGCTCTGTACCACTTTGTGATGTCATGCAGTGGTAGTTTTCAAGTGAACAGCTCCTTTTACCTTTATTTCAGTGAGATGGGCCGTTCCAGCACTGAAATCATCCAAATTATTTCATGTTATTTTAGTGAAAGGTGTATGCAGTTTAACAACACAGTGGAGCACTTCCTGTATTACCACATGATGTCACAAGGTGGAGCAGAGCGTTTTCTGCACTGCAAAAAACAAAATCTAGTCAAGATAAAATGACTTGGATTAAGACATTTTTACCATGATTTGAGTAAATTTCACTTGACAAGTAAAAGGATCTGTCAGTGCAGTAAGAACTGAAGTAAGAACTTTGTACTTAAAATATGTAAATACATCTTGCTACACTTAAAATAAGAAAAACAACTTTTTCCACTTAAAATAATAAATAAAATGAAATGTTTCTTGAATTAAGAGAAAAACACTTATTTCACTGGCAGATCATTTTACGTGTCAAGATGAATCTACTCAAATAAAGTAAAATGTTCTTATTTTAAGTTAATTTATACCTGACCTCCTGTGGGCTCACCACCTGCAGAGGGGTTCATAGGGGGGGTCAGGTGCTATGAGTATTGGGCAGCAAGCTGCCCCCGCGACCCAGCCGGATTAAGCGGGAGAAGATGGATGGATGGATGGATGGATATACCTGACCTATTTATTGATATTGTTTTTCCAGTGCGTTTGACAGAAAAACTCTAAAATGCCTAAACTGGAGGATTTGTGCGTTAATGTTAATGTGAATGAAACAAAACACAACTCCAGGTCTGTTTGTGATGAGGAAATGTGAAAACTTAAATGACCTTTTTTAAAGCAATATAACAATACTGAGTTTACTATAATTGTGATCAACACAGTATTATTGATCTCCAGTATTTATAGGAAAACTGTAATATGATATTTTTTATCTCCCAGCCTTAAAGTTTGTTCTTCTATAGTTATAATCCACGAGAACTCTGAATCATTATGTTATAATTTGCACAGTTTCAATGATATTAAGTCGATTTATTCATCCATTCATCTGTTTATTCATGTAAAACGACTTAATAAAAGAAACAAATCTGCTTATTTCCACGTTAGAAAACTGCGGTGCCCCACGGGAGCTGACGTCACTATAAACGTCTTCACACCAAAGTGCCTTTAACTCTGATGGAGAGTTGTAGATCACACTAGTGCACAGCAGATTTCATACAGATTTGTACCAAAGTGACTGCACTACACTGGCAAATCCTACGCGTATCACCAAGTCACAAAATAAAATTGGAGAGTGAAGTCAGTACGGAGCAGTGGGCGTGTGTGAATATGGCATCTTGAAAATAAGCGATTAAAGATTATTCAAACATGCACGAGTCACTCCAAATACAACTTTGAGAGCGTAAATGAGAAGGGAAACAACTACATCATGATTAAAAGCTCTGAAAAGTAGATTTTGTAGATTAGGGCTTTAATTTGACTTCTACTGTGGACAATATGAGCAAACCCACACGTGCAGACAAACGTATCATTATGTACAGCAGATTCTGTCCAAATAGAGTTTCTTTAATCTCTTCTGTAGTACGTGTTTGCTTCTTGCATATTTTCAGTCCAGGCTGTGCTTTTGGTGGATCCCAAGAGAAGTTTAATCTCTATCTATGCAAATATACAGATGTGTTTGTACAGCCCCAAATGTATTGTCCCAAATCAGATTCCGGCACATTCTGCCTGTAGGAGCGGCTCTAAAGTGGGATTATTTGTGCTGAAATGAGCTGCAAATCTCATGGAGACTCCAGATTCTCATCATGTTTTCTTTTTTTCTCGTCTTTTCTCCACAGGGACATCAAACCTGACAACATCCTGCTGGACGAACATGGTAAGTGTGTCACAGTTACCGCCTGCACATTAGCTTTGGCCTTTGGGAGATTTGTGTCACCCAGGAGTGTCCAAACTTTTCCCTCCAGTGAGCTACCGTCACAAAACAATAATAAGAAAGAAATGTAGTAAATATAGGAGTCACTGTGAGCCTTAAATGGGGACAGTTAAATGCAGATAAAAACATAAACCATTATCCATTTATTAGTGCTCAAAATCAGGCTTCAAAATGCTGCAACTCATCAAATTGGACTTATTCTGCACAGTACAGATACTTCAGAAATCCCTCGCTGAGCGGGTGGAGAGATGCTCGTATCTCTTGACCTTCAGGTTGGAACGTCCTGGTCTAACCTAAAATATGAGTAGAGATGTAACAATAACCGAAATGTCGCGATATCGTATCTTCAGAAATCTCACAGTAAAATCGTGGACCATCACAAAATGTCAAATCACAAACTTCTTTGCTTAAATTCATTGTTATGGTGCAAAAACAGCTATAAAACTACAGAGACCATGATCCTTTGCTCTGTTTCAGTCCAACATGATGAAACAACTGTAGAATAACACTTCTGAATCTTAATTATTTGCATTATAACAAGAGAAAAAAGCATTTTCACACAACATTTTGCAATAAATATCGTGCATAAAGTGAAAATATGGTAACATCCCGAAGCTCTGGGTTTACATGGGGCTTTGAAAAGGTCCGTGTCAGGGACGGAACCAGACACAATTTCCACAAGACGAATATATATATATATATATATATATATATATATATATATATATATATATATATATATATATATATATATATATATATATATATATATATATATATATATATATATATATATATATATATATATATATATATATTTCAAAAAGAGTGACAAAACAAAGGGACACAAAACAAAACCCCAAAGAAAAATCTCATAAACCCACAAACAGAATCAAGTGTCAAAACAAAAGGCACAAAATAGAACTAAACTAAACTAAATGAACCGAGTGTCTTAAAACACAAAGTCCGACACAAACAAAGGCCAGAAGATGAGCACTGGAAAAACTATATCTAGGTAAGATAAAATTACTTAAATTAAGAACATTTTACTTTATTTGAGTCGATTCAACTTTTATCTGACAGTGGAAAGTGTGTTTTTCTTATTCAAATAACTTTTTATTTTGTTTCTTATTTTAAGTACAAAAAGTTGTTTTTTTCTTATTTTAAGTCTAGCAGATGTATTTTCATATTTTAAGGACAAAAAGTCTCATTTCACTGGCAGAAAATGTTACTTGTCAAGTGAATTTTGCTCAAAACAGTAAAACGTTCTTAATTCAGATCATCTTAACTTGACTAGATTTGATTTTTTCTTGTTTTTTGTGCTGCACCAGTCAGGGCCCAGGGCAGCAGCAGGAATCAGGCAGCAAAAGAAAAGAAAACACACAAAACAAGTCAGAACTGGAGTCCTGGGGCTGTTATAACGGAACATCTCAGACAAACAGTGTAACAGAACCTTTAAAACAGGGATTAGTGAAACTCTGGAGACACTCCCTGTACAAATACATCTGCAGTTTAATTATAATTACAGACTTGTGAAACAAACGTATATTCCAGCTCTAAGGGGGTCACCGCTCCACAGATCTGTCTTTTACCTTGACCTGGTGGTGCCCCCTGCTTGTTTCCATGGAGATATTTAAAATGTAATCCCATACTGTGGAACATTCAAAGCGATATCACCAGAAACCACAGCTGATCCGGCCTAAACAAATGTGCAGTCGAATCCTCCGCCTGTATACATGTGACGTGGCTCCGTTTGTGAACAGGGGATTAAAGGAGAAGTGTAAACAGACACGAGGAGAAAGAGCAGAACCTGCAGCAGGACGACATAACCTCAGGCCACATGTGAACGAGCATTAGAGAATACAGGCACAGACACACGATTTCAGCTTTATTCATACAAACGGACTCTGCATTTGACCACATTTAACAGGATTACAAATACTGTGATGTGAAGTAGAGGCTCATGGGAAGAGATTTCACCAGATTAAGATTAAAGGGAATTTATTTGATGTTTAAACGTGCTGTGTTTGGTTTTTACATCTTCAAAATGTGAAAAACAAAACTAGAACTCACCGTTTGCAGTGGTTATTCCTCACTGCAATGAGTTTATGAAGCGCGAGTTTTCTGCCATGGTAATTCTAACAAGAACTAGCATGCTAAAACTGCACTTCCTGATTCTCACACAGTAAATCACTTTATAAGTAGATGCAGGCAGTACACAGTAGACCTATTTTGACTTCAAACCATAGACCGTATATATGAGTGGACTAAGCTAACCCGTTAGCCGCCGCGTGCCAAACAGGAAGTGCTCTTCTCTCCTTTTTCCCATTCACTTACATTGAGATCTTATCGCTCGTCTCTCTGGACCTGTTGCACTGAGCCTCATCATTTTGGTCTTAAAATGTTCGTATGAATCCGCTCTACATGATTCTGCATTTTTTTCCGGTATTTTGTCTGAATACATTAAACATATTCTTAACGTTGAGCCTGGCTCCAGATTCGCTCCTGTCGCCGTTAGCATCACGAGCCTCATTTGAGCGGCGCTAAACGCTATGGGTGATGTCACACTCACTTAGTCCACTCCTTTTATACAGTCTATGCTTCAAACGCTGCTTATACATTATATCTGTGCTGAGACAAGACACATTTTACTCAAATACATGGGAAAAAATCATGCACCATGGGCCCTTTTATCTATCACCATTAACAACAGGTCAGATCTGTGGGAAGGCAAGCCCACTCACAGTAAGAATGCATCTTTTTCAAGGCATTTTTAGGAGAAAATATATTAAAATAAGTGGTAAATATTTCAAATTTATTGGCATATGATTCCAGGAAAATCATTCAAATCTCTATAGAGACAAAAACCTCCTGCAGAAAAAGCTGCACGGTGCCTGAAAGTCCAATACGACGCAAAACTGACCCGTGTGAGCTTTTAGACGTGTTAAAATTACCTCCTCAAAAACCGACCTGGAATTGTGTTTTGTTTCATTCACACTTTTATTTTGTGGTAGCTCAAAATGCTCTGACGTGATGTCATGAAGCCGTAGTTTGAAGTTAACATCTCCTTTTACCTTTTGTTCAGTAGAGACGGGCGATTTCAGGGCTCAGAGATTCCTGTGTTATTACCTGACATCAAAAGGTGGAACAGAGTGTTTTCTGTCTGAAAGAAGCACTCAGCCTTAATCTGCAGCTTTGTGAGTTAAACATGTGTGAATGAAGCAAAACTCCAGGTCTGTTTGTGATGAGGAAACTACATCAAAACACACTGGAGATCAGAAGATAGTGTAATATGGGCCCTTTAACACTGTGTTATTGTTTCAACAAGTCTGTCTGACGAAATGACTGAGATATAATGTTAAAGGAGAGAAACCTGTGTGAATGAAGGAGAGAAACCTGTGTGAACGAAGGAGAGAAACACTGAAATACATTTACAGCACTTGTAGAATGAAGTACAATGATCAGATCTGTGTGTATAGGCTGGAATTTGCATATGAAGCTTTTCTTAACAGTCTGAGGCTCGTCCTGCTCTGTAACAGCACCGAGGTCCAGTCATCGAACAACCTGTATGACCCCCTCTCCATCTCTGTCCCCCTCTGTCCCCCCTCTCCATCTCTGTCCCCCTCTCCATCTCTGTCCCCCTCTCATCTCTGTCCCCCTCTCCATCTCTGATCCCCTCTCCATCTCTGTCCCCCTCTCATCTCTGTCCCCCTCTCCATCTCTGACCCCTCTCCATCTCTGTCCCCTCTCCATCTCTGTCCCCCTCTCCATCTCTGTCCCCCTCTCCATCTCTGTCCCCTCTCCATCTCTGTCCCCCTCTCCATCTCTGTCCCCCTCTCCATCTCTGACCCCCTCTCCATCTCTGTCCCCCTCTCCATCTCTGTCCCCCTCTCCATCTCTGACCCCCTCTCCATCTCTGTCCCCCTCTCCATCTCTGTCCCCCTCTCCATCTCTGTCCTCTCTCCATCTCTGTCCTCTCTCCATCTCTGTCCCCCTCTCCATCTCTGTCCTCTCTCCATCTCTGTCCCCCTCTCCATCTCTGTCTCCTCTCCATCTCTGTCCCCCTCTCCATCACTGTCCCCTCTCCATCTCTGTCCCCCTCTCCATCTCTGACCCCTCTCCATCTCTGACCCTCTCCATCTCTGTCCCCTCTCCATCTCTGTCCCCTCTCCATCTCTCACCCCTCCGCATATCTGTCCCCCTCTCCATCTCTGTCCCCCTCTCCATCTCTGTCTTCCTCTCCATCTCTGTCCCCCTCTCCATCTCTGACCCCCTCTCCATCTCTGTCCCCCTCTCCATCTCTGTCCCCCTCTCCATCTCTGATCCCCTCTCCATCTCTGTCCTCATCTCCATCTCTGACCCCTCTCCATCTCTGACCCCCTCTCCATCTCTGTCCCCCTCTCCATCTCTGTCCCCTCTCATCTCTGTCCTCCTCTTCATCTCTGTCCCCCTCTCCATCTCTGACCCCTCTCCATCTCTGTCCCCCTCTCCATCTCTGTCCCCCTCTCCATCTCTGTCCCCCTCTCCATCTCTGACCCCCTCTCCATCTCTGTCCCCCTCTCCATCTCTGACCCCCTCTCCATCTCTGACCCCTCTCCATCTCTGACCCCATCTCCATCTCTGACCCCTCTCCATCTCTGTCCCCCTCTCCATCTCTGTCCCCCTCTCCATCTCTGACCCCTCTCCATCTCTGTCCCCCTCTCCATCTCTGACCCCCTCTCCATCTCTGTCCCCTCTCCATCTCTGTCCCCCTCTCCATCTCTGTCCCCCTCTCCATCTCTGTCCCCTCTCCATCGCTGACCCCCTCTCCATCTCTGTCCCCCTCTCCATCTCTGACCCCTCTCCATCTCTGTCCCGTCTCCATCTCTGTCCCCGTCTCCATCTCTGTCCCCCTCTCCATCTCTGTCCCCCTCTCCATCTCTGACCCCTCTCCATCTCTGACCCCCTCTCCATCTCTGTCCCCCTCTCCATCTCTGACCCCTCTCCATCTCTGTCCCCCTCTCCATCTCTGTCCCCCTCTCCATCTCTGTCCCCTCTCCATCTCTGACCCCTCTCCATCTCTGTCCCCTCTCCATCTCTGTCCCCTCTCCATCTCTGACCCCTCTCCATCTCTGTCCCCCTCTCCAAATCTGTCCTCTCTCCATCTCTGTCCCCTCTCCATCTCTGTCCCCTCTCCATCTCTGTCCCCCTCTCCATCTCTGTCCCCCTCTCCATCTCTGTCCTCTCTCCATCTCTGACCCCTCTCCATCTCTGTCCCCCTCTCCATCTCTGTCCTCTCTCCATCTCTGTCCCCTCTCCATCTCTGTCCCCTCTCCATCTCTGTCCCCCTCTCCATCTCTGTCCCCTCTCCATCTCTGTCCCCCTCCATCTCTGTCTCCTCTCCATCTCTGTCCCCCTCTCCATCTCTGACCCCTTTCCATCTCCGTCCCCCTCTCCCTCTCTGTCCCCCTCTCCATCTCTGTCCCCTCTCCATCTCTGGACCCCTCTCCATCTCTGTCCCCTCTCCATCTCTGTCCCCCTCTCCATCTCTGTCCCCCTCTCCATCTCTGTCCCCTCTCCATCTCTGACCCCTCTCCACCTCTGTCCCCCTCTCCATCTCTGTCCCCCTCTCCATCTCTGTCCCCCTCTCCATCTCTGTCCCCCTCTCCATCTCTGTCCCCCTCTCCATCTCTGTCCCCCTCTCCTCCTCTGTCCCCCTCTCCTCCTCTGACCCCCTCTCCTCCTCTGACCCCTCTCCGCTGCCCCAAACACAGCCCTGTCCCTTGTGTCGTCCTGTAGGGGGAGAAAGCTCATTACTTTGGGCTCGGTGAATGGCAATGATTCAAATCTTGCAGCAAAACGGGACTCGGGTCATTGGTTTGACTTTGGAGGGAAGCACCAAAATATTCACTCCCGAGCCGGTGTTCCCCAGTGACAGAGGGGACTGTAGTGGCTCCTCGTCGTCTAATTTAACTTAAAAAATAAAAAAAAGACAAGGAATTAATACAACTTTGTGCTTCTTCTGTTTCCTTATGTTTCCTGCACAGTTTCTTGTGTATTGTGAGCTGTGGCTCTGGGAGAGTCTCCAGACCAGAGCCCTGCTGCACTCGTGCGCCTCACATATGCCTGTTCTCCCCTGAAATAACCTCTGTCATCATTTCAGTCCGAGTCTTAATTAACTCAGTGTAAATGTGTCTCTGCAGGACATGTGCATCTCACAGACTTCAACATCGCTGCTATTGTAAAAGACGACCTCAAGGCTACATCCATCGCAGGAACCAAGCCATATATGGGTAAGAGGAACGCCTTATTTGGTCATAAACTCCCTGTGCATTTCTCTCTAGTCTAAATCATTCTAAAAACAATCAAATACCACCAATATGTTTAGCAGGATATTCTTGTCTCCACATGGTCCTGGGGTCATTTTAAAACCTCATAGGATCTGAAATATTCATGGTTCAGATCCAGGTTTTTCAGTTCCGATACCAATACTGATATTGATACTATTTCTTTAAGTATCTGCTGATATCCTAATATTAGGACCACTGCCTTCGTACATTTGCACCCTAATTTCTCTGAGAAATGCTGAATCGTCTATTTGTTGTTTTCTGTTCCTTCTGCTCGTACAGAATTGGGTAAAAAGGCGTTTGTTTACTCTGCACCTTTTGTGTGGAATATGCTACAGAAAGACTGGAAACTGATTTAATTTCCTTGAGCACTTTTTAATCCAAACTGAGAGCTTTTGAGACCAATTCCACAATCTGCACTTGTCTTTCATAATGTCTTTAAACTTTTATGTCTTATCTGTAAATATGTAACTGTGTTTTGTGTTTGCTGCTGCCTCTTGGCCTGGAGTCCATTGAAAAAGAGGTTCTTAATCTCAGTGGGATATTTCCTGGTTAAATAAAAATAATATCCGATATTAACCGATACGGATTGAAAATGGCCTTTTTTCAAATTGCAGTTAACTCATTACAAACCTGATGTGAGTGTGTTCTGGAGCTGTTCAACCATCATGAGACGTCCTGGGCCTACATCAGACAGTAAAGAGTCTCACCAGGATATCGACTGAACTGATATCACGCTGATATTTGACTCCAGTATCGGTATCGGTGCGTCCCCAGGTCACAGCTGTATAATGACGCTGGGTGATTCGACTGTAGGAGCAGGAATAGTTCATTATTAGATTCTAATAGAGCGGAGAGTTCCAGATGTATGACGAGGACTGTAACATCACATTAACTCACAGCTACCGGTAATTATCTTTCATTTACATTTGTTTGACTCTTCGGTGCGTCAGCGGATGGAGGGAATTTGTTTAATAGCACTAGGAGAGATTTCAGGGAGATTTTTGAATAAACGAAACACATGTTCAAGCTCAAACCAGCCGACGGAGCTCGTGTCTACAACACCCGCGGATAATTATATTTTAAATCTCGATATTGATCTAAAACGACTTAACAGGAGAAATTGCGCTGATTTCCACATTAGAAAACGGTGTTGCCCGGTGGGAGCTGACGTCGCTGTAAACATCATCACCATAAAGAATCAGCAGCTCACGGATGGACGAGCGAGCGGCAGGTTTTTATTTTAGAGCATATTAACTATTTACTAAGATCTCATGAGACACAATGACCACAGGATCGTGCCGCATGAGAAAAATGATCCTGTGAGAGTTTTTTTGTTGTTTACATTTGGATTGAACATCAGGAGCTTCATTTGAGCTGAACATTTTATTTCTATAACTCGCCTTTCAAGGTGACATGTCTGTTCTTGGTCTCTGATTTGATCAAATAAATTTCCCTCTTATAGTCCAGTGCGACTTATACATGTTTTTTTCTTCTTCATTACACATTTTTTGACTGGAGCGACTTATAGTCTGAAAAATACAGTATTTGCATGTGAGTCACGGTTATAGCTCGGTAACTTATCATTGCAATTGCACACAGCAAAAAGTGGAGCATTAAAATTAACTCTCACGGAATCAATTTGAACATTTTCTCAGTCCACTCTGTTCTAGAGTTAATTTAACATTTTTGGAAATGTTAATTAAGTAACACTGGGCCTGTTTAGTTCCTGTTTCACCCCAAAATTAAGAGTTTTATTAACATTTTGGGAGTAAACGGATAACACTTTGTAGGGTTATCCTGATTTAGCCAAACAGCACACAGAGGTGTATTTTTACACTTGATTTTAATTAATTTAAGATTAAATTATGTACAAAACTGGTAAGGAATGAAACAACAAGAATAAACCAGCTCAACAGAAGGCAGTGTTGTTCTAATATCTGTATACTGTGGATATGTTTGCACTGTTTGAGATGTGTATCCAGACTGTTAGAGTTTTACACCACATGCAGTAAACACACAGAAACTGTTTCGGATAGTTTGGACACTGGGCATTTTGAA
This sequence comes from Odontamblyopus lacepedii, assembly GCA_034769755.1. Lineage (NCBI taxonomy): Eukaryota > Metazoa > Chordata > Actinopteri > Gobiiformes > Gobiidae > Odontamblyopus > Odontamblyopus lacepedii. Next base: position 1,112,555 of record CM068352.1, on the reverse strand, counting down.
GTGTCCATCTTAAATTATGAGTTCTCACTCTCATTTAGAACAAGCTTTGAATAAAATGACTAAACCTCCAGGTCTGTGCCACTACTGCACTGTGACAACTGCACTGTTTTTCTACTTTCTTTATTTTATATATATAGTATTTATATTTCAATTCTCTTTGTAAATTTTGTACATATACTAATTCACTTTATATTATTATTTTTATTATTATTTCTATTTTTATTCTTATTGTTTATCTTGATTGCATCAGACTTTTTTCCTTTTTTGCACTAAACTGTCCTGGAGCCTCTGTGACTGTTGAATTTCTCCACTGTGAGATCAGTAAAGTCCTGATCTGCATCGTGTGAGAGTGGTGTGAGTGAGTCTGTCCCAGGGCAACTGTGGCTACAATAATAGTATCGCACCGTCACCAAATGTGGAGTGAATGAATAATGAGCCAAACTGTAACGCGCCATGTAAATCTAAAGCATTATCATTATTATTATAGTGTATAATATTTTACGAGGTCAGAAATCGAGGTGTTTAAGCTGAATAAAAGGTTCTGGGTGTCTTCTGGAAATCCACCTTTACGGATGATTTGCGATGCCTGTTTGGAAAATATGTAAATATGAGAAGGGCATAAAGGAGAAGGGCAAATCCTGTGACACGGTTAAACGCTCTGAACAGCCGGGTCTGCAGCTCTGGGTTAAGGCAAAAAAAAACCCAAAAAACACCTAAATGGAAAAACAGCAACGCTCCTTGATGGTGATTCATGTTGACAGGTTGATAGATGGATAAAAATAAGCAGATGTCGCTGTGATCGCTCCTTCTGTCCTCCAGGAATCTGCTCCGTGGGTAATTCAGCCGTGACAAAAACCTGTAACAGCTTCATTAATGTGGGTCAATCAAAAATAATCACCCGAGACCCGAGAGAAACTGCTGCCATTTTTTTACCTGCACGGTTTGAAACTTGATTGGTTAGAGCCTGTTCATGTCTCCGCTCTACATGGAGGGGTTTAATGCCAGACTGTGGAACATTACGATAAAGCAGTAGTATCGTCATGGAGATAAGTAACACACAACAAATCTATAGGGCACCTTTAACTTCACCGAGAAAACCTCAGTCAGTCACATTTAGTTATAAAACAACCACTGACCAAAGTGCATCACACATTTGGTTTCCATGGAGACGAGCAGCTAGAGGAAGAAAGTGACATAGTGACACTTTTTTCATCTGAGCTCAATCTTGGAAATCATCCGGTTACAGAAAAAGGCAACACGTATTATCACTAATTCTGGTCATCTCGATCACACTGATATATCGATTCTGAAGGAGAAAATGCTCCAGTTCAGTGATCGAGTAAAACATCCAAACACATTTTAAACCACAGCAGAATATCTATAATTTAAGGGTTAATGTAAATAAATACAGTTTAGCCAAATTTAAGACAATGAAAAGTTTGTGTCTCTCAGTATCTGGTGCCAGATTATGGAATGACCTGAATGACCTGAGCCTGGACTCGACTCCAGCTCCTGCAGGATGGATTTTAAGAGGAGATATGAGGAAATGAAAACAAAGAAAAGTTCTAAGTTTGATAAATCTTCTCCTGTGAAACAGCTGCACAACAGGAAACTGAAAAAACAGATTAAGATGTAAGAAGGAAAGTGGGATTAAAACAGTTATACTTCTTTCCACTCCTTTTTGAACATGTGAACCTATATGTTTGTATCATACTGTATATTTATATATACTTATGCTTTAGTGTCGGTGCATGATTTGTTTTTAGTTTTTTTTTTTGCATGTTTGAAATAAATTCATTCATTCATCTGTAACAGTGACCACATGGTGCTTCTACATGTATCATTGATTAAGAAAATAAAATTAGAGAACAAAGTACAGAGCGATGGTGATGAAAACAAGAGCCAATCGGCAAAATGGCGTCTTGAGAATGTGATTAAATATGACTCAAACTCAAACATGAACGAATTCCTCCAAATACAACTTCAGGAGGGCGAATGAGAAGAGGAAACACCTGTGAAATGGTGAAGGGGCCATTTTCTGATCTGTCATGTAGCTGTAATATCCTCGTCCAGAATATGGAGCTGTGTTTTGTTTTATTCACATGTTTCAGCACATAGATCCTGCATATTTAGGCTGAAAACACTCTGTTCCAACTTGTGATGTCATGTGGTGATACAGGAAGAGCTCCACTGTGTTTTTAAACTCCAAACACCTTCACTAAAATCATTTGGATGATTTCAGCCCTGCACATCAGCACAGCTCCACTGAACTGAAGGGAAAAGGAGCTGTTGACTTGACGTCACAAGGTGGAACTGAGCATTTTGAGCTTTGGAGATGTAGAGAGACTAAGAATATAAAGTGACTCCAGGTTTGTTTTTGAGGAGGCAACATGACTTGAGTCAGTTTTGCATAATATAGGACCTTTAAAGGTGCTTTGTGCAACATTTTGGTCCAGTTTGGAGTGTTTCACAATATGATATTTACAGGAAACAGCTCTGCCTCACAGTTATTTAACTACAGGTGGATTTATAGCTCAAAAATACCTTAAAAACAGACATTCTGACTGTGAGGGGTGCCACCTCTCCACAGATCTGACCTTTAACTTGGTCTTGGTTGGTCTCCATGAAGATAAAAAGATTTAATGCCGTACTGTGGAACATTCCAGACAAAGCAATAACATTTCTATGGAGAAAAGCGTTTGACGGACCCTCCACCGGAAAAGTTAATGCCCCTTTACTTATAAAACAGCAAAACAGTGTTCGGTCAGTACCTACGTCAGAACCCAATGTTTATTCACACAATGCACTGAAAAGTCGATTTTTATTTTCATGTATTTATTTATTTGAAAAGGGACAATGCACATTACTCAACATCAGAACAGTGTAAATGTGCCCGAGTTCACTGATAACAGCTCATTTACATCGGTCCCTTTGCCTGATGTCAAAAAGGCCTAAAAGAAAATACACTTAAAAAGTTACACATCAAAAATGACACAAATGTACAATAACATTACACAAATACAATAAAAGTCTTGGTGTTCACACATTTGTGTTTCTAAAAGCCTCTTTTTAAAAGCAGAGAATGAGGGAGATGAGTTCCACTGATGGGAGAAAACAGAGGAATAAAGCTCTTCCCTCACTGCTCCTCTGGCCCTCACTAGATCCGGAATTAAAGTCATTCATTTTCCATAATTTTCCTGCTTTAATAGTATCTGTCGTGTGCTTATGTCTGTGTTCCAGCCCCGGAGCTGTTCCAGACGTTCGAAGGCTCTCACCCGGGCTACTCCTTCTCTGTGGACTGGTGGTCTTTGGGCATCACCGCCTACGAGCTGCTCCGTGGACAGGTACAAACCAGCTCGTCTTCTGCTACAAGGCTCCGGGTGACCCCCCCATTCATCACTGCGCCAGGCAAAACAACGCAGACTCCGGCTCTAATTGAATTTTTCATTTTCGCTGACCTCTACGGGGCCTCAGATACTCCGTCATGCTTTGGGAAACCGCTCGCCGTAACAAAACGGAAAAATAGAAAATAGAATGAGAGTTATTTCAACAGGCGCATAATTGGAATTGATTTCAATAATATATTTATACATTTTCATCCGGTCTCATCTGGTGGAGTTTAAAGCTGATGTCACGGAAACAAACTCATTTCTATTTGGTTCAATTTGCATGATTTCTCTGGTCGAGGACAGAAGCAGTTTATCTGCAAACGTGAATGTGATGGATTCTGTGGCAGTAAAAAGTGCACAGTTCTGTATAAATGAGGGCTGTCGGTATCGTGAATCAAATACTGATCCATATCGAATCTACAGACTCTTTTGAATAAGTGTCGATATTAAAAATTCACAGAACAGACCTGAACCTTTCTTGAATTGATAGATTTGCAGTGGCGTCGTGCTGGGGGTGTTCTACATGGATCTCTAATGGTGGAATGTTCAGGACACAATGCACAAATTAGCAAATGCAAAAAATAGTCTAAAAACTCAAGAAAAATGCAAAATGGATTTAACCAGCACATTTTCAGGAGCCTGTGATCATTATGAGTGTTCAGGGTGAGAGACGAACTGAAGTTTTAGTCTAATAAAGCCTCAGACACAGCAGTGCCTTCAGTTAGCATCAGAACCCCCAGGGAATGTTAAAGACATCAGCTGCAAAATATCACTAAACTTGAATGATCTTGAGCTGTATCAGAGCGAGTGTAAGAGCACAGAGACTAGTGCACTGGAAAAACTCCAGTCTGGCCTCTAAAAGTGGTGAAAAGTGCTGATAAACTCATCCTGGTGAAGAATTACGATGCTCTGAATTCATAAGTGAGGAAAAAACTCTGGACCGTTTCACTGTTTTTCACAGTAAAAATCCGGTACAGCCGCTTTAATGCTCCTGGATGTGTTTAAAATTTCACATATTACTTTTATTTTCTGATGTATGTTTTAAGTTTCCTCATCATTCCCGGAGTTGTTTTATTTCATTCACACGTTTGACACACAAAAAAACAACATTTGGATGATTTCAGCTCTGGAATTTCCATTTCCACTAAACAAAAGTAGCTGAAAACTGCCTCTTCATGACATCACAAGGTGGAACGGAGCAGTTTGAGCTGTGGGGACAGACTCATAATAAAGTGTGTGAATGAAACTAATGTTAAACAGAGTTTGAGAGTCTGATCGCAGCAGCGTTCCCTGGTTTGAATACCAGACTGTGCCAGTATCTCATCAGCGAAAGGCAAAGCTGTGATCTATCTTCTCCTCCCTCTCCAGAGCCAAGAGCAGACCTTAAAAACGTCAAAATTACTGCCTCATTCAAAATGATTGTCTATGAATCAGTTTTATTCCCAATAGCTGGATTCCTTATGCCCCCTCTGCCCCTCTGCCCCTCTGCCCCTTTGCCCAGGCTCAGGCTCAGACTGTGATACTCTCCAGGTCCAGCTCAGCTCCTCCACAGTGAACCATCCGTCACCGTCGCTGCCTTTAGCCTCCAATAACTTCTGCTGCTGCTAAAGGAGGACGGGACTTTCTGAATTCGTGGAAGTCTCTATAATTTCTCTGTATATATATATTGCCTACAGCCGTGCAGTGGGTGTAAAAGTGCTATGTTCCAATCAGAATTGACTCTTGAGGGTTTTCGGTCGGATAACAACGATGTTCCCTCCTCAAACAGACCTGGAGCTGTGTTTGAGTTTCATTCACACATGTTTGAGGAACACTTTAACTAGTCCAAGTTTAGACCTGTTCAGTCCTGGTTTACTCCTGATTTAATCCTGGTTTAGTCCTGGTTTAGTCCTGGATGAGTCCTGGATTAGTCCTGGTTTAGTTCTTATTTAGTCCTGGTTTAGGCCTGGTTTAGTCTTGTTTTAGTCCTGGTTTAGTCCCGGTTTAGTCCCGGTTTAGTCCTGTTTTAGTCCTGGATTAGGCCTGGTTTAGTCCTGGATTAGTCCTGGTTTAATCCTGGATGAGTCCTGGAGTAGTCCTGGTTTAGTCCTGGTTTAGTCCTGGATTAGTCCTGGATTAGTCCTGGATTAGTCCTGGATTAGTCCTGGTTTAGTCCTGGATTAGTCCTGGTTTAATCCTGGATTAGTCCTGGATTAGTCCTGGATTAGTCCTGGATTAGTCCTGGATTAGTCCTGGTTTAGTCCTGGTTTAGTCCTGGATTAGTCCTGGATTAGTCCTGGTTTAGTCCTGGTTTAGTCCTGGATTAGTCCTGGTTTAATCCTGGATTAGTCCTGGTTTAATCCTGGTTTAATCCTGGATTAGTCCTGGTTTGATGATTTCACACAGGTTAGTTCTAGTTTTTCCTAAATGTAAAACTGAACCTCTGTTTTTTGGTCTCTTACCAACTTTGCCTTTTGTTTAAATCACTGTTTTAAATGCTGAAATGACGTTCAGACGTTGAGAAAAACTGAAGGCTCATTTTTATTCTGATTTGTGCCGTAAATGAACAGGTCTGAGCACAGTCGCCTTGTTTTCTCTGTTTGCATGTGTCACTGTACTGAAGACAGTCTCTTCTATTTTCCCCCTGCAAAAAGCACTCACTAAAACACCAGTTATTTTTTATTTTATTTAATTGAAATGTTTGTGGAGCTGAAGTTCAGGGCGTTATTGTAAACTGAAGTACTTGTAACCATGGAGATGTTTTGCCTGTAATTATCCGCAGTATGACATTAAACTAAGATAGTTCTGCTTTTACCTGGTTTAAATGGATGATATTTTGCAGTGACATCACATTGGGGGTGTTCTGCATGTATGTCTTTGTCAGAATGTTCAGCACACGGCAAAAAACAAAATCTAGCCAATCTTAAACGACTTGGATTAAGAAAGTTTTACCATTTGAGTACATTTCACTTGACAAGTTAAATGATCTGCCAGTGCAGTAAGATTTTTGTACTTATATTTTTGTAAATAAAATAAGTAAAACAACAAAATTTTCCACTTAAAATAAGAAATAAAATCAAATGTTGCTTGAATTAAGAAAAAAAACACTTATTCCACTGCAGATCATTTCACTTGTCAAGATGAATCTACTCAAATAAAGTAAAATGTTCTTAATTTAAGTCATTTTAACTCACACATGGGCATGGCAGAAGTTTTCAGATCTGAAAACTCGGGAAAAATATCCATGACTGATTCAAACAGCAGATTTTCAGGAGTAAATCGAGCGTTTATGGTCCTGTTTTCAACAAAAAGCTCAGAGAGACTGAAGAACTGTTGGCAAATGCTAACGAGCTTGGATCTATAATTTTATTTTAGAGGGACTTAAACAGCACAAATAAGAAAGTCGCCTCTAAAGCTCCAGACAGGACAGTGCCTACAGTTAGCATCACACCCCCAGGGAATGTTTATGGGATCGGCTGCAGACTTGGTCACACTTTTTGAATAACTACACCTTAATTAACCTAAATAAACTACTACTTACTTAAGAGGCTGAGGTTTGGAATGAATTATAATGAATTAGGCTGAATTCTTCTTTATAAAGTCTTTATTCATTATGAACTAAATCTCTGTTCATGTTTTATTCAGGCTGATTTTGAAGTGTTACTAAAACTATACGACATCTAAGGCCATGTACTCACGTAGCCTGGTATTTTTAAAACCGAACATTTCCCCCCCTCCGTTTATAAAAATAGTTTTATCCACACCACCTCGTCTTCGAAAAAAATACCTTCCACACATAACCGAACATCTGCGTTTTCAACCACATTCATACACATTCCAAACCTGTAGATGGTGTTATTTCCATTGAGCCCTCACTCCGCCGTCACTTCCGCCTAAACTTAAACAACAGAAAACATGGCGCCGAGCTCCTTTGTCTGGACAGACTCGGAGTCAGAATTGCTCTTAAACACAGTTTAGGAGCAATTCTGCTCTCAACACACACACAGCTCTCAAGAAACGACTCCGGTCCATAGTCGGCTTTGGCTTTGGCTTTTGCAGTCGCCTAAACAAATGTCGCACGTTTGACGTCAGGGCAGATTCATATTTTTTGGCGCAGACAGTGACGTTTTAAAACACAAAACCCCCGTTATCTCTGTCCACACAAACAGGCATAAACGGAGTTTTCAAAAATCTTCACTTTGGCCGGAGTTTTCCCTGAATACTCGTTTTTGATGCGTGTTCGTGTGGATGAGGTCAAAACGCAGCAAAACATCTTCGGTTTATCAGATACCCGGATACGTGTGGACAAGGCCTCAGACTGAAAAGTTCAGAGAAACTGGTTTGAGAGTTTTCGGCTCATTAAAGTCCTGCCTGTTTAGTCCTGATGTTGGACCTGGTTTAGTTCTAGTTTTATATTCATATAATTTTGTGTCGTGCAGTAAATTGTATATTTTGGGGCTGTTTTCCAGAGGCCGTACGTGATGAGGTCCAACACTCCGGCCAGTGAGATCCTTCAGACCTTCCACAAAGTCCACCCCAGTTACCCGGCCGCCTGGTCCCTGGAGATGAAGTCCCTGCTCAGAAAGGTACAGATTAACACACAATCCCACGTTTATAATGGAGGGATTATTTCTGGATGAGATTATTTTTTGCATTTGAATCCCCAACACCAGTTTCACAAGGGAAATACTGCATTTTTAATCACATGACAGATGTATATGGACTGACAGCGAGGTGAACTCATCTATTTCCATATTATACATTCAGATTTGACTATAAAGGCCGTCTACGGAACATTTCTGCATTCTAATTTTCCGTTCATTTTCCCCATAGACATTTCGGAAAAAATCCAAATATTAAGAGTTCAAAGGCGTCATGGAGAAGCTGCAAACCAATACGCCAAAAACTGTCATTTTAATCCCAAAAAGCACATTTAAAAGTGCATTGTGTAAAATGTTTCACAGTGCAGCATCAAATCTTTCTATTTTCATGGAGACCAGACCAAGTTACAGGTCAGATCTGTGGAGAGGCGACCCTGCTCACAGTCACAATACCTGTTTTTCTAGGTATTTCTGAGCTGTAAAACCTCCTGTAATTGAATAAATGTAAAGTAGAGCTGTTTAATGTCGCACTGTGGAACATTCCAGGCAGAGCAATGACGTATCTATAGAAATAAACAGGAAAAGTTACACAATGCACCTTTAAAATGCAGGATTCTGTGAAATGCTTTAAGAACTTGGGAGTTTATAACATTTCAGAAACAGATTTTAAATAAAAGGACAGTTCTTGTGTCATTAATTACCACTGAGCTGATGAATCCTGAGCTTTCAAACTGTCAATGTGCATTTTTTTGTAAAGTCTATGGAAAAATAAATGAGGTCACTGAGGCCTTTGCCCGGAATGTTCCACAGTGTGACATTAAACATATGCATCTCCAAGGAGAAACGCAAGGTGTCGTAAAGCCATGAAAACACTTGCAGCTGAATACAGATAAGATATTTTTAATGCCATCCTGCGGAACATTCCAGGCAAAGCAATATCATCTCCATGGAGACAGAATTGTCACAGCGCATCTTTAATTTGACCAAAAAAGCAGCAGAGCCGAGGTCGAGGAGACAGGTGCAGGGCTGAGAGTGGAAAGAGGCACAGCTCCACTGGCCCCGAAACACAGAACGCAGCAGGAACAGGAAATACTGCGTTATTACAATATGAAAAGTCCTGCATGGTGTAAAAGTGACACTGGTGAACTTTAAGTCATGTGAAGAATGTGGTTAGAATGTGGTTACGTCCTCAAAAACAGACCTTTGGTTTAGTGGAGACTGGACATTCCAGGGCTGAAATACGGAATACACAAATACAAACACCACAACACAAATACAAACACCACAACACAAATACAAACACCACAACACAAATACAAACACCACAACACAAATACAAACACCACAACACAAATACAAGCACCACAACACAAATACAAACACCACAACACAAATACACACACCACAACACAAATACAAGCACCACAACACAAATACACACACCACAACACAAATACACACACCACAACACAAATACACACACCACAACACAAATACAAGCACCACAACACAAATACACACACCACAACACAAATACAAGCACCACAACACAAATACACACACCACAACACAAATACAAGCACCACAACACAAATACACACACCACAACACAAATACACACACCACAACACAAATACACACACCACAACACAAATACACACACCACAACACAAATACAAGCACCACAACACAAATACACACACCACAACACAAATACAAGCACCACAACACAAATACAAGCACCACAACACAAATACACACACCACAACACAAATACAAGCACCACAACACAAATACACACACCACAACACAAATACAAGCACCACAACACAAATACACACACCACAACACAAATACACACACCACAACACAAATACACACACCACAACACAAATACAAACACCACAACACAAATACAAGCACCACAACACAAATACACACACCACAACACAAATACAAACACCACAACACAAATACACACACCACAACACAAATACAAACACCACAACACAAATACACACACCACAACACAAATACAAACACCACAACACAAATACAAACACCACAACACAAATACACACACCACAACACAAATACACACACCACAACACAAATACACACACCACAACACAAATACAAACACCACAACACAAATACACACACCACAACACAAATACAAACACCACAACACAAATACAAACACCACAACACAAATACAAACACCACAACACAAATACACACACCACAACACAAATACAAACACCACAACACAAATACACACACCACAACACAAATACAAACACCACAACACAAATACAAACACCACAACACAAATACACACACCACAACACAAATACACACACCACAACACAAATACACACACCACAACACAAATACACACACCACAACACAAATACAAGCACCACAACACAAATACAAGCACCACAACACAAATACAAACACCACAACACAAATACACACACCACAACACAAATACAAGCACCACAACACAAATACACACACCACAACACAAATACACACACCACAACACAAATACACACACCACAACACAAATACAAGCACCACAACACAAATACACACACCACAACACAAATACAAGCACCACAACACAAATACACACACCACAACACAAATACAAGCACCACAACACAAATACACACACCACAACACAAATACACACACCACAACACAAATACACACACCACAACACAAATACACACACCACAACACAAATACAAGCACCACAACACAAATACACACACCACAACACAAATACAAGCACCACAACACAAATACAAGCACCACAACACAAATACACACACCACAACACAAATACAAGCACCACAACACAAATACACACACCACAACACAAATACAAGCACCACAACACAAATACACACACCACAACACAAATACACACACCACAACACAAATACACACACCACAACACAAATACAAACACCACAACACAAATACAAGCACCACAACACAAATACACACACCACAACACAAATACAAACACCACAACACAAATACACACACCACAACACAAATACAAACACCACAACACAAATACACACACCACAACACAAATACAAACACCACAACACAAATACAAACACCACAACACAAATACACACACCACAACACAAATACACACACCACAACACAAATACACACACCACAACACAAATACAAACACCACAACACAAATACACACACCACAACACAAATACAAACACCACAACACAAATACAAACACCACAACACAAATACAAACACCACAACACAAATACACACACCACAACACAAATACAAACACCACAACACAAATACACACACCACAACACAAATACAAACACCACAACACAAATACAAACACCACAACACAAATACACACACCACAACACAAATACACACACCACAACACAAATACAAACACCACAACACAAATACAAACACCACAACACAAATACAAGCACCACAACACAAATACACACACCACAACACAAATACAAACACCACAACACAAATACACACACCACAACACAAATACAAACACCACAACACAAATACAAACACCACAACACAAATACAAACACCACGACACAAATACAAACACCACAACACAAATACACACACCACAACACAAATACAAACACCACAACACAAATACAAGCACCACAACACAAATACACACACCACAACACAAATACACACACCACAACACAAATACACACACCACAACACAAATACAAGCACCACAACACAAATACACACACCACAACACAAATACAAGCACCACAACACAAATACACACACCACAACACAAATACAAGCACCACAACACAAATACACACACCACAACACAAATACACACACCACAACACAAATACACACACCACAACACAAATACAAACACCACAACACAAATACAAGCACCACAACACAAATACAAGCACCACAACACAAATACAAACACCACAACACAAATACAAACACCACAACACAAATACACACACCACAACACAAATACAAACACCACAACACAAATACACACACCACAACACAAATACAAACACCACAACACAAATACAAACACCACAACACAAATACACACACCACAACACAAATACACACACCACAACACAAATACAAACACCACAACACAAATACAAACACCACAACACAAATACACACACCACAACACAAATACACACACCACAACACAAATACACACACCACAACACAAATACAAGCACCACAACACAAATACAAGCACCACAACACAAATACAAACACCACAACACAAATACACACACCACAACACAAATACAAGCACCACAACACAAATACACACACCACAACACAAATACACACACCACAACACAAATACACACACCACAACACAAATACAAGCACCACAACACAAATACACACACCACAACACAAATACAAGCACCACAACACAAATACACACACCACAACACAAATACAAGCACCACAACACAAATACACACACCACAACACAAATACACACACCACAACACAAATACACACACCACAACACAAATACAAACACCACAACACAAATACAAGCACCACAACACAAATACAAGCACCACAACACAAATACAAACACCACAACACAAATACAAACACCACAACACAAATACACACACCACAACACAAATACAAACACCACAACACAAATACACACACCACAACACAAATACAAACACCACAACACAAATACAAACACCACAACACAAATACACACACCACAACACAAATACACACACCACAACACAAATACAAACACCACAACACAAATACAAACACCACAACACAAATACAAGCACCACAACACAAATACACACACCACAACACAAATACAAACACCACAACACAAATACACACACCACAACACAAATACAAACACCACAACACAAATACAAACACCACAACACAAATACAAACACCACGACACAAATACAAACACCACAACACAAATACACACACCACAACACAAATACAAACACCACAACACAAATACAAGCACCACAACACAAATACACACACCACAACACAAATACACACACCACAACACAAATACACACACCACAACACAAATACAAGCACCACAACACAAATACACACACCACAACACAAATACAAGCACCACAACACAAATACACACACCACAACACAAATACAAGCACCACAACACAAATACACACACCACAACACAAATACACACACCACAACACAAATACACACACCACAACACAAATACAAACACCACAACACAAATACAAGCACCACAACACAAATACAAGCACCACAACACAAATACAAACACCACAACACAAATACAAACACCACAACACAAATACACACACCACAACACAAATACAAACACCACAACACAAATACACACACCACAACACAAATACAAACACCACAACACAAATACAAACACCACAACACAAATACAAACACCACGACACAAATACAAACACCACAACACAAATACACACACCACAACACAAATACAAACACCACAACACAAATACAAACACCACAACACAAATACACACACCACGACACAAATACAAACACCACAACACAAATACACACACCACAACACAAATACAAACACCACAACACAAATACAAACACCACAACACAAATACACACACCACAACACAAATACACACACCACAACACAAATACAAACACCACAACACAAATACAAACACCACAACACAAATACAAACACCACAACACAAATACACACACCACAACACAAATACAAACACCACAACACAAATACAAACACCACAACACAAATACAAACACCACAACACAAATACAAGCACCACAACACAAATACAAACACCACAACACAAATACAAACACCACAACACAAATACAAACACCACAACACAAATACAAACACCACAACACAAATACACACACCACAACACAAATACACACACCACAACACAAATACACACACCACAACACAAATACAAGCACCACAACACAAATACACACACCACAACACAAATACACACACCACAACACAAATACACACACCACAACACAAATACAAACACCACAACACAAATACAAGCACCACAACACAAATACAAGCACCACAACACAAATACAAACACCACAACACAAATACACACACCACAACACAAATACAAGCACCACAACACAAATACAAGCACCACAACACAAATACACACACCACAACACAAATACACACACCACAACACAAATACAAACACCACAACACAACAAAAAGCCACAACACATGTAAAAAGCCACAGCAGAAGTGGGCGCAGGACCAAGCGTGGAGAATTAAGTGAGAAATTATTCACTTCTCCATTCCTTTACTTTTTACATTCTTCTTCTTCTTATTATTATTATTATTTCTTCTTCTTCTTCTTCTTCTTCTTCTTCTCCTCACATTCACTTCCCATGGATGTATAAGCTGGATAAGGCCCTTGTCTGTCCGTTACGCAGACTGATGTGTGGCCGAGTGAGGAACTGCAGCTGCAGCCCAAGAACAATTCTCCCATGGAAGCACAGAGCATTTTTTAAGAATCTACAGCTTTCAGAATGGTTCGATTTTGTAGGGATTCTTCTGTATTTTTACAACATGAACTTTAAAAAAAAAATTAATCGTCAAAGTGCCTAAAAATCAGCTCTGTTAGAGTTAGCGTAGCCCCTCTGAGCCTGTGCTCCGCTCTAGCAGCTCGCGCTCTGATTGGTCAGAACTGCATTTCTGACGTCAGACGTTGGGCTGCAAACAAGGAAGTCAATGCGGAAATGAAAATCTTTTTTGCGGTCATGGGCCAATGAGCTCAGGCCATTGAAAACAACAGGGCGCCATCTTGGATTCATCTTCCAGATTTGATTACAGTTCTGTGCTTGATCCTCCTCACTTGGTCCGTTGGAAAATACAGTCCTGCGACCACTTCCTTTGGGGCTTTTGTTGTTGTGTTGCTGCTTTTGTATTTGTTGTGAGCTTCCGAACTGAAAAGCTCCAAATGATTCTAGTGACGGTGAATGGATTTAATATTGAAGATAATTTCAGCCTCAGAATTGTCGATCTCTTCTAAACAAAAGGTAAATCGTAGCAGCCGACTTGAACAGAGCATTTTGAGCTTTGGAGATGTAGAGTTACTCAAACATGTGTGAATCAAACAAACACAACTCCAGGTAACGACATTCTAATAGACTTAAACCTCACAAGAGTCAGGTTTGTGTAATACAGGACCTTTAAATGATCCATGGAGATTTAGTGAACACTGGAATCCACAGATCGGGATTTACTCACTGTGAAAAGGCCTTTTGTTATAACGTACTTTTTGTTCTCATCCAAGACGGTCACATTTGAGAAGCAAAACTCTATGTAAAAGTCGCCGCGTTATTGTGATGAAGTGTGGAGCACAAAAAAAAATCCAACCAGAAAAACTCCGGCGAGCCACAAACTTTAGGGAACAAAGGAGAAGAGGAGTTTGAAAAGACACCATTTTGTGTGGACGCCCCTAAGAGCCGCACAAAAGCCTCTGTACAGACTGTGAGAGCCATTGTGCGAGCGTCACTTATTTAAAAGGAGACAATAATGTTCAAAATGCAATTACTGGAGCTGTGGGCCGACGCTGCAATATCTGAATGAGAAAGTACCACAATGCGTCATTTACTTTAGAATATCATTGTTACACTGATTTGCATTTGTATAAAATGTGTATTAGAATGTAGGTCATAAAGGGCCTATATTACTCTGTTTTCTCATCACAAACACCTGAAGCTCTTCTCACGGACAAAAAACACTCAGCTCCACCTTCTGATGTCATAGGGTGATACAGGAAGTGCTCCACTGTGTTTGTCAAGCTCCACACACCTGCACTAAGATCATTTGGGTGATTTCAGACCCTGAGGTGCCCATTTCTACTGAGCTAAAGGTAAAAGGTTCACTTGAAAACGACCACTTCATGACATCACAAGTTGGATCGGAGCATTTTGAGCTTTGGAGATGTAAACAGACTAATAAAGGTTAATGACTAAAAGCAACAGATATTATTTTCAGTATAATAGATCATGTCTGACTTTCACAACAGATCAAATAAATAAATAAATACATGTTGAAAAAATAATAATAAATAATAATCGTCATAATCATATTAATCATAATAATAACAACATAACTTAAATATATAAATGCTAATTACCTTTGGTCATAATGGTCATTTATGTTCAGTAAAGATGAGCAGTTTCACATGTGGAACAGACAGAACTCATCTTAAATCTGCAGGTTTGTGTCGAACTCCAGGTCTGTTTGTGATGAGGAACCTGTGTTATAACAGAAATGATATTGGCCCTTTAATGAACAGCCTGAGACTCCAGGTTCTCATTAGAGTCATTAAAACGAGCTCCTCGTCTGCGTCTCCTGTAAACAGGAGTTTTTTGCTCCACTCGTCTCTTCACACTCGTCCATCAGGGTCAGAGCTGTGACCACTGAGAAGTCAACGTACACTAACAAGGAAGGTGCACCGTGGAACTTTTTGTTTTTGGAGTCTGTCACCTGCTCGTTTCTATGGAGACGTCATTGCTCTGCCTGGAATGTTCCACAGTGTGACTTTAAACAGCTCTGCCTTACATTTATTCAGTTACAGGTGGTTTTACAGCTAAAAATATATTCTGACTGTGAGCGGAGTCGCCTCTCCACAGATCTGACCTGACTGTGAGCGGGGTCGCCTCTCCACAGATCTGACCTGACTGTGAGCGGGGTCGCCTCTCCACAGATCTGACCTGACTGTGAGCGGGGTCGCCTCTCCACAGATCTGACCTGTAACTGTAACTGTAATCTGGTTCGGTCTCCATGAAGATAGAAAGGTTTAATGCCACACTGTGAAACATTCCTGGCAAAGCAATAATATCTGCATGGAGAAAAGCTTTTTAACAGACCCTTCACCAGAAAAGTTACACAATGCACCTTTAAGTTTGTGATTTCTTTTTTTTAATTTTCAAACTGCATTTTTTTATTCTTATTCTCACTCTAAAATACCAATTTTGGCATTAACAACTTTTTATAGATACAGTCGATATGGTTGATAAATACTATGAAATACTATGAAATACTTAAATAAATACTATGAAATACATAAATAAACACTATTGAAGTTTCCCAGTTTTAGTTTCATAGCGTCTGCAAGTATTAACTGATACTTTGCAGTGACGTCATGTTTGGGGACTTCTGCATGGATGTCTATGGTAGATTTTTGTTGTTCAGAAGTTGATGACTCTATGCACATTAGCAAACAATGACAACAAAAAGTTTTAAAATAGTCTGAAAACTCAAGAAAAAAATACTAATTAGATTTAAACAGCACATGTTCAGGAGCCTGTGAGCCTCACGTTCACGGGGCTGTTTAGGACTCTGAGTTTCTACAAAAATACGAGCTGTTATTTGAGAGCGTTATTTGTTTAACAGCACAAATCAGCTCTTTCTGTTCAGACTGTGTTAAACAAAGCTCAGATTAAAGTCTTAAAGCCTCAGACAGCGCAGTGCCTCCAGTTTGCCACAGTCCTGGGGAAAGTAGAAACTCTAGATTATAACTATACTATAACTATAATATCAGACTCCCAGATGGGGCAAGAGACAGTGTTTCCAATATTAAATTACATACTTTATTTTTTGTATATTTTATGGTAAATTATATTTTACTTTACCATGAAATATACAAAAGTCAATTCACAAATGTTGAACCTGAACATTTCACTGCACCACAACAAAAATCGGTCAAAAACATTGTCAGTTTTAGCGGCACCCATCAGTATTAAAGGTGCACTCTGTCACTTTCTGGTTTCAGAGTCTGTCACCTGCTTGTTTCTATGGATACGTCACTTCTCTGCCTGGAATGTTCCGCAGTGTGACATTAAACAGCTCTACTTTACATTTATTCAATTACAGGTGGTTTTATAGCTCAAAAATACGTAGAAAAACAGGCGTTCTGACTGTGAGCGGAGTCGCCTCTCCACAGATCTGACCTGTAACTTGGTCTGGTTTGGTCTCCATGAGGATAGAAACGTAACACAGGAAATTTCTGTGATCTGGCCAAGATTTTAACATTTATATAAGGGTTTTAATCTTGTTTTAAGATTTATTTTCTACTTACTAGTTCTGAAACTGTTTAATTCTAGTGTAGAGGAAGTTTATTTTAAGAGAAGTTGTCAAGTAAAATGATTTTTGCTGCATGGACGGATAGTTTCACTACTTTTAGGTCATTTTCTGATAGATTTAAGTGTTTATATGTTACATTTTGGCCTTTTTGCAGTGAACACCACACAGATAAGGAAGTTACACAATGCACCTTTATATAACACTGGTCTGTCGGGCGCTGCGATGTCGTCTGAAACCCGCCAAAACGGCAGGCACGAGCGCAGCAGGGCGTCTTTCATTTTTAATCACTATGGCGACGGCGCGTACAGTGATACACAGGATGTGCTGGCGTTTTGTCTGGTCCACTGCAGTAGCTGTTGCATTGCTTCGTGCCCAGACTGCGCTCGCCTCATTGCTATTCCCTGCACACCAGAGCGTCTGTGCGGTGGAGAAGGAGAAGGGAAAAGGGAAAGGAGAGTTTGTACGGGGGAGACAGGAACCACAAATAAGACGCCAGCCATAACGCCGAACTGTACCACACGAGACGCCGGATCAGAGGTGTTCATCATGGTGCTTTTGTGTCTCCGACTGGCTGAATGGAGTCACGATCTGGAGCAGGAGTGAAGGGAAGTTGTTAAAGGTCCTACAGAGTTAACAAACGTATTAGAGCACCTCAAGAAAACAGAAATAACTTCAAAAACGGGATTAAATTAACAGTTTCATTGTTATTTGCTAAGAAAATGACCAATGGGAAAAACAAAATAGTCCAAAAATGTCAATATTTCTAGACTCAGCTGTTTATTTCAGCTTTGTGGGAGGTGGAAGGAAGTGTGAGAAATGTGGGATTGTTCTTTTTGAATCACTGTTTTGTATGAAAAGTGCTATAAATAAAGTTTGTTTGAAAGTTTTCTGTGAGCATCTTTGGCACAGATAACAGCTGCATTCTTGCTGCTTTGTTTTTAAGTAGTTTTTCTGTTGTTTCTCTTCTGTTATTTCGTTCCAAATAGTTTCTCGTTGTTCTCCTCTGGTGTCACTTTTAGAAAACATTCAACTTGAGAATTTATGGGTAGGAACAGTAGTTCTGTTTTAGCATTAAATATATTGTTTTGATTAAAAGGTCTCGCATTAACTGGTGGATTAACCTTTATAGAAACATAAAAAGATATTTTGGTGAACAGAGTTACTGTTAAATTCCGTACGGCAGCCGTGCAAACACCTTCTACAGCACCTTCTACTGGGTGGTGTCTAATACATGTGTACAGCACCGTGTATATCACACACTGTCGTGTCAGGACGCTGTTTCCTCCTCAGAAACTAAAAGAAATCCCTGGAGTCGTGTTCTGTTTCCTTCACACATTTTCGAGTAGTTCTTGTTTATTTCTCCGTCTGCATTTCCAAAGCACAAAATGCTCCGTTCCATCTCGATGCCCTTTAGATACTTTTGCTTTTTGTTCAGTTCAGAGGCAACGCAGCAAACGAGTGTTTTCAGTCTGAGAGAAGAACTCCAAAAGAAATAAATCTGCAGGATTTGTGTGTCAAATGTGTGAAAGAAACAAACACAACTCCAGGTCTGTTTGTGATGAGGAAACAACATCAGAACATGGATCAGAAAATAGTGTAACATGGGCCCTGTAATATAAGGCTAAATACCAGACATGTGTTGGCACATTGGTGCATCATGGGCCCCAGACGTTTTACTTGACAGTTTTTTGGTCTCTCAACATTCAAAACCGTCAGTCTGCACCAAAAGACGTTTTAATATTTCATTGAATCATCCTGTGTCCACAGAGTTACAAACATGGAGCACTGTAACTTTAAAGTGCATTTTTCTCCCATAAGGACTAAAGATTCACCCTTAAAAGCAGCACCCAAACTTTACAATCTCGTATTTAACAAGATTTTGATCAAACATACAGAAGGGTTTTGTATCAAATTCCAAGTCGTGTGGATTAAAATTTCAATTAACTTTACTTTTAACCAAAAAAAAAAAAAGAGGCGATATTTGAATTTGTAGGCAGTTTTTTCAGTGAGATTTAGAGAAATAAGATCCAATTTTGTAATGATCAGCGAAGTGAGAGCTTGGTCTGCTTTAATTGTTAATCTCCATGGCAACATTCCTAACTTTTCCGCCTTCTGAAAGCCGTGGATACAGTGATTCTGCACCGCAGTATCTGTTCCATAAGAGTTGTTATAAAGTTGTAGGGAGTATTATCTGTTACTGTCCACACATGAGAGAAATGAACTTTTAGCTTTAAAAAAAATGAGGCACAAATTTGACTTTTTAGGCCTTTTTCCAGTGAGATTCACATGACTCAAAGACTAAATAAGATGTCAACAAAATGAAGCAAGAACTTTAAACCTGCTCCATAACATTTTGAGATTTAAATGTCCCGAAAATGATAAATTATTACAGTTTTTACACATAAAAGAGCCTATTTTTACATGAAAACATTACAAGATGAAAAACTTGTAATAGGTTTTTCTCTTCTCATACAGCAGAAGTTTCAAATTCTTATCTTTAATTTCCACAAAAATAAAAGTTTCACCCTTGGTCCTCTTTAAGATTCCTCCTCGTCTCCGTCCTTGAAGATCTGCTTTAAAATTCCTGTTGAATTCTATTAACATCCACTGAGCCCAGACAAGAGGGATTCTGTCGTCTTTCATCATCCGTCTCTCCTTTACTCCTCACCCGACCTCCTCCTTCAGACGCTCCCATCCTCACCCCGACCTCCTCCTTCAGACGCTCCCATCCTCATCCCGACCTCCTCCTTCATCCTCACCCCGACCTCCTCCTTCAGACGCTCCCATCCTCACCCCGACCTCCTCCTTCAGACGCTCCCATCCTCACCCCGACCTCCTCCTTCAGACGCTCTTAGACTTTGGAAACTTCATTCATAACTTTATTCATCCACAAGGGGAATGATTTGGACACAGTAGCTCACATAAGACAATATATCCTCCTGGGACCCGAGGAAAAAAAGTGTATCCATCCATCCATCCATCCATCCATCTTCTACTGCTTAATCCAGCTGGGTCGCGGGGGCAGTTTGCAATAATAATAGCACCTGACCCCCTATGAACCCCTCTGCAGGTGGAGCCCACAGGAGGGTGGATGTCCAAGCTCATGTGTGTTCTCTTGTGCGTCTTGTGTCTGTATTTGTGTAGCTGCTGTGCATCGATGTGCAGAAGAGGATCTCGTGTCTGGCCGAGCTGCAGGACCTGGACTACATGTCAGACGTGAACTGGGACGCGGTGCTCAACAAACAGCTCGCCCCCGGATTCATCCCCAATGTGAGAATACACATTATGTTAAAGTGTTTTATCTGGACCTGATTTTCACTGTCTTACTGTCTGCATGTGTGTGTATTGGGGAAATCTTCGCCAGTTTCCATGGAAATACAACGCACACATAAGCAAACACTGCCAAATACATTTTATGATTATCTGATTGTAAGAAAATATACAAAATGGACAACACAACACTATTTCTGGTCAGATTGTGTTAAAATAAAACATTATAATCAAACAGAGATGAACTCAGGTTAAAGTCTAACAAGCCTCAGACAGAGCAGTGCCCACAGTTAGCATCACATCCGCAGGGAATGTGGATGACATCAGATGCAAATGATCAATATTACATTTTGTTTCATCCATATTTAACACACAAACTCTGCATGTGGTGCTCCACACTGTTTTTAAACTTTGATCATTTCAGCTGTGAAATTGCCAGTCTTTACCGGACTAAAGGTAAAAGCTGTAAACTTGAAAACTACCACTACATGACATCACAAGGTGGAACAGAGCATTTTGAGCTTTGGAGATGTAGACAGACTAATAATAAAAAATGACTCAAACGGGAATGAAACAAAACAACTCTGGGTTTGTTTTTAACGAGGTAACAACATTATAACATGACTTAAAGTTCACAGTCCCTCCACTGTGTGTAACATGGGGCCTTTAAGGAGCATATACCTCATGAAGAACCCACTCCTTTTCGGGCATGTATATATATGTATATATTTGTATTTGTGTCCATATATCCATTCTTTTTTTACTGTGTAACCTTGTTTATTTAAATTGAATGACATTGTACATATTCTGTGCACTACAAGTATATGCTCGAAAAAAATAAATTACTACTACTACTACAACCTTCTATTGCAGCCAATGCACGGATATTCCCACAGCATTCCCAAAAATCCACAAATAGCTTCCTTTTCCATGACTATGGCTGCCCACAGTGCCCCCCGCTGGTGTGTCAGTGTAACACAAGATGTATAATGGTAAAAAAGGGGCAGTCTCGGCTCATCTCCTGACTAATGAGCTGCTACATAATGTGTGTGCCGTCCTACATCTGCTCTGGGCTCTATACATTACACTGACAAACCCAGTCCATTCTGTTCACTGAGGAGACCCACCGAGCAGCCTGCGTCCTTCAGGGGACTGTGGATTACTCAGACAGGGAGTTATTAGCTGAAAATGTGGACTTGACCACGTATATGAGCGAGCTTTGCCCCAGCACACATATCGTATTACTAATTATACAGTGTTTTATCCAGAGCCGCTTGTCGATGTTCCCAGTGTTACTGCGCATGTTCAGAGCACGAAGCGAAGGAAACTCTCTTGGTTAAGTGTTGTTGTTACACAAATGAAGCATTATATTGTAATTTTAGTCTGATTTGATGAGATTTGATGAGAAGGGAGGCATAATTCGGCCTGGTCTGGTATTTATTTACACAGGGACAGTGGAACAAACACTGACCAAAGGAAAGACGCTTGTTCCAGGTTAAAGCAGAAACGCTCATTTCCACCTGATGTAAAAATGTTCAGACAGTAGAATTAAATGGATCTGTGACCACGTCTTAATATACGAACATTTAATTTACAAAACAAGTGATTCGCTCCTGCATCAAACATGAATAAACCCATTTTGAGCCACACACACCAGAACATTCACTGTCTCCAGTTTCACACGTTCATCATTACACACGGGACAGATCTGCTTCTCTAAAAGACTCACAAATGTTTTTATATTAGTACATGTGATCATTTCTGTTCGTCATGATTCTATTGACTTGTTGCAATGGAAGAAAAGGCTGATTTAGCAAAAGAGGTTTGACATTTTGGAGTAATTCTCTCTCCTCTTGAGGTGGAGCTCAAACAAACAAATTCTCTGAGAGGAGGAGCTGCAACACTGTGAATAACTTTAAAAACTGAACACATTATTATAGAATATCTGATTTTCAAAGTTAAGACATGTATATTTGGTTAAGATGGCACAATGGTGGTACTGTCGAGTTTTTTATCATGAATTTTGAGGGCACATTTATACGTTGATTCGAGAGGCCCCAGAGGCCTGACTCTAGAAATACACAAGGGGCAAAACAGCTCGATAGTGGAGCTGAGCCTGACAGAACTGGCTCCATCCTTCAGGGGCCCTCAGCAAAAAGTAGCTTGGAGCCTCTCGCTATTTCAGTGCCACTCGAACTATTGATTATTAACACAACATGATGCTGAGCTGCCATCATCTGCACTACATGTATCTGCAATCCCCACGTCAGACAGTGAAGTACAAAGACATGTTCAGAGGCGCAGAACAGCAACACACACAAGAAATACACAAGAATACTTTTCTAATCATCCAGAGGGGCTCCACCAGAAAATGTAGATTATTATAGACATTTTTCCTGTTTTCTAGGGCATTTTAATCTATTCCAAAGTAGGATTACATGTATGGATCCTGTATAATAAATGAATGCCACTAGGCCCCTAAACATGCTCTAGGACGGTCTGCAAATGAATGTTACAGCAGAACACTTTGATTTATTTATTCACCGTAGCTGAAATATTATAGGCCCACACTGCCATCAAAACTTTCACTTTAGTTTCACATTTGTGTTCAGTAAAGGAAAGGAAAACTAGAAAACTAGAGGAAAACTTTACATCAATGTGTAAATATTAAGCAAAGTGATTAAACATGTGAATATACCTCGAACTCAACTGCAACAAAACAGAAATAATCATCATCAGCCCCAAAACCCTCCATAACTTAACCCTCTCTACTGACGGCTCCTCAGGCCATGTCCACACACACACAGGTATTTTTATAAACGCAGATTTGCTACACTTCGTTTTATAAAAAGTCTCGCGTCCACACTTCACCGTTTTAAATATAATTCCATCCACACAGCTGCATAATTACACTCTTGGTGCGGTTATGAGCCTCCAGACCAGCAGGGGGCAGTGTTTTCCTAAAAATAAGCTCCAGCCTGTCCAATCAGAGGCTCCGTTTACGTCGTCATTTCCGCAAAACATGAAACATGAAACATGGAGCCAGGAGCTCGTTTGTGTGACTGACAAACAGGTGGAGCTGCTTTAAGTGTTTATGGAAACAAAGTGAACAAGACACAAGAAAATCTGGATTGGGAATCAGGCCAAAGCAGAAATATGGACATTTGAACTCCATTTTGGAGCCTGTCAGAGAGTCAGAAGTAACAGGCTTCTCACAGTGTCCCTGCTCCACTGTCTGACAGAAACAAGGAGCATCTATGACGTTTATGCTCTTATGTTGCAAATAGTGACGTTTAAAAACTCAAATCACCGTTATTCATGTCCAAACCAAACGCAAAACCGGAGTTTACCAAAATCTTCACTTTGGCCGGAGTTTTCCAAAAGGTTTTAAGGACTTAATCCTTCGGTTCTGTGTGGATGAGGCCAAATCGTATAAAAATGTCTTAGTTTAATCAGATCCCCGGCTCTGTGTGGATAAGGCCTCAGTCTCTTCCCACCGCTGTAATCTTGGCGCCATCTTTGATTAGACCCTTTTCTACAAACACCACATAAAACACATCACCAAAACTGCCTTCTACCATCTCTGAACATCGTTCCTCCGCCCGTCCCTCTCCCCTCAGTCTGCAGAAACCCTCATCCACTCCTCCACCCTCCAAATTCCTCAACAGACTCCAGTACATCCAGCACTCTGCTGCCTGCACCTCCTGAAAACATCTCCCCTGTCCTCAGAGATCTCCACTGGCTCCCGTCCCCCAGCGCATCCAATTCAAGCTCCTCACCCTCGTGTACAAATCTCCTCCCACCAGGACAAAACAGAAGACCTGGGGGGACAGGGCCCTCACCCTCTGGAACTCCCCAAACACATCAGAGACTCCTCCACACTGCCCATGTGTAAAAAGCCCTGAAAACTCACCTGTTCAAAACTCACCTTCATATAAGTGCATCTCCTGTCGACCTGTTTCTTTCATGTGTTTGTCTGTCCTGAAGCGTCTTTGAGTGTCATGAAAAGCACTGTACAAGTGTTGATTATGATTATTGTTATGACCCAGCTCTGCTCGGGACCGCGGAAGTAACAAAATAACCAAGATGTAAAATGGAATAAATAAGGTAATTTAATTAAAAGGAATGTACAAGGTAAATTAAACAAAACAGGCTAAAATATGTACATAAAAGAACCTAAACTAAGAAACACAAGGACGGGACTGAAATACGAGTTTTGTGCCCAAACGGGTCACGTAGGTCTGTACAAAAACACAAGTGACAGACTCAGGGACACATAACAAAATCACAAAAGTCCCTAAACAAAAGTCACATAAACCTACAAACAGAATCAAGTGACAAATAAAAAGACACAAAACAGAACTAAACTAAACTAGTGTCTCACACACAAAGTTAGACTCACACACTGAAGAGACACAAACACAAAATGGCACTGGCCACAAAGGCCACAGCCCCGAACAGGTGAGAGGAATCTGCTTAAATAGGGGGAGGAGTCTGGAGGTGAGGGAGGAGGAGTCTGGAGGTGAGGGGGGAGGAGTCTGGAGGTGAGGGGGGAGTGGCCGAGGGTTGAAGTTCCCACCAATCAGAGACCAGGGCTCAACCAGCAGGAATCCAAATGACAAAATAAATGAAAGCACACAACACAAATCAAAGAACTGGAGGCCTGGGGCCGTAACAATTATACACATAGATTATATACACAGTATAAGGACATAGGGAAGACTTGGGCCTGTATCTGCTCCTGACTAACAACAACATGGACGAAGAAGAGGGAGAGAAGGAGAGAGAAAGAAAGAGAGAGACAGGAGGAAGGAGAAGAGGGAGAGAGGAGGAGGGGATGGGTTAAATGGAGAGACAGAGAGAGAGAAAGAAGAGGGAGAGCGAGTTAGAGCAAAGGGGAGAAAGAGACTGAGGGGTAAATGGAGACACAGGGAGAGGCCCATTGGCAGAAAACTCCAGAAATCAATGGGCCATCGACAGGGAACAAATCTAATTATAAACGATTCAGTGTAATTTACTCTGTGTACTTTACTCTGTGTACTTTACTCTGTGTACTTTACTCTGTGTACTTTACTCTGTGTATTTTACTCAGTGTATTTTACTCTGTGTACTTTTCTCTGTGTACTTTACTCTGTGTACTTTACTCTGTGTACTTTACTCTGTGTATTTTACTCTGTGTATTTTACTCTGTGTATTTTAGTCCTTCGCTGCAAAAACATCGAGGGGAGTGGACTTTTTGGCACATTGCAAAACTATATAAGCATTTCCTCAGTTATGCTGCTAATGTTCAGGGAGGTGCACAGACACGGCCCTGATGGTGACAGTCAACTCATATTTTTGGTTTAAAGTTGAACTCTGTCCCGTCTGAAGCTAAAGTCGTTTCTAGAGGAGGTGAATTCTGTCAGAAGCCAAAAAACGGCACAGATCAGTGTTTCCTCGGTGGAGATCTCACTGTGGCAATGAGTCTGTCAAGGCAACAAACTAGTGTAGTGATGGGGGCAAGTTCTGAACTAGTGCAGTGATGGGGGCAAGTTCTGAACTAGTGTAGTGATGGGGGCAAGTTCTGAACTTCCACTTAAAACACCAATTTGCTTCAGACTGAAGAAGCTTAACTCCACTTTAACCCATCTGACAACAGCCACGAGTCTAACAAACCAAACGCTCTGCCTGGTTCACTCATTAGTGTCTGGAAAAGTTAGAAAACAACTTTATAAACAGCCTTAGCTTTACCTTTGTTGATTTCACACTGCACAGGCAAAGACTCGATCATCGACTCCAGCAGCAGCGAGCAGCTAAAGCCGCCAGAAGCAACAAGTAAAGAAACTGAAAGTTGTTGAAAGAAAATGGTTCGGTGATGTATTTTTTAGTGTTTTAGGGTTCACTTGTAATTCACTCGTAAATAAATTGGATTAGAAACGACATCAGCGATTGAGTCTTTTGGGCTTTCGCATGTGCAGTGGGAAATCAACAAAAGTAAGGCTAAAACTGCTTATAAAGTTGTTTTATAACGTTTATTTTGCTTTGCTTTTATTTTACAGGTGTTTTTTTTGTAAGGAAACCTCATTTTTTCATTGCTTAATCACTTATACTCTTATCAATATTGCCACCCTGTCAACACAATGCTATTTACTGCTTTTTTTTATAAAGAAATACAATTAATATTATGCAGAATTGAGGCCCTCCACAAATTTTCTGTTTCTCATGTGGCCCCATGGAAAAAATAATTGCAAATCCTGTTCTAAGGGGACGATAAGTGTGTGGACAAAGGTTTTAAGAAGGTTTTAATAAATACTTAACACAAAACTCTATGATAAACATTTTGACTCTCAGTTATTGCCAGTGATGATTCTGGCCGTGCATCATTTGTTTACTAGAGGAACATATGTTTTAGTTTTATGTGGCGCTCACCCTACACACACTCACTGTCTGCTAGTAGCAATGCTTTTTACACCTTTCCAATAAACAACATTGTGTTTTATGTGTGGAATTACAAGTTAAAGGTGAACTGTGTAACTTTTTGTCATGTCACTGCTCTGCCTCAAATCTTCCAAAGTCTGACATTAAACAGCAAAAGTTTCCTTTACAGGTGGTTTTATAGCTCAAAAATGCCCAGAAAAACAGACTTTCTGCCCTGTAACTTGGGCTTTGGAGATTCTGACTAATAATAAAAGATGAGTCAAACATATGTGAATGAAGCAAAACACAAATCCAGGTTTTTGAGGAGGTAACAACATTATAACATGGCTTAAAGCTCTCAAGAGTCCATTTTGTGTAATATTGGATGATTTAATGCAGAAGTGAAGCGAATGAAGCAGTAAGTGAATGTGTATTTTTGTGTTTTGTCGATAGAAACGTCGGCTAAACTGTGATCCCACTTTCGAGTTGGAGGAGATGATTCTGGAGTCCAAACCGCTCCACAAAAAGAAGAAGCGACTGGCCAGAAAGACCAAGGAGCAGGGGTCAGATGGATCTCCTGAGGTAAGTCACGAAGCTTTATTTTGGCTTTTGCACTGGCTGATCATCAAAAAATACTCAGATACTATAGTAATTGCAAAAATACTATGAATAGAAAGTACTGATCCTGAAAAATGAATACATAAATAAAGTAAATCAGGTATCTGGCGCTCCCTGCTGGCCACAGTTGGGATTGAGCCGTGTTGAAAAGGCTAAAAGCAGCAGAGCTAACTAGCGACGCAGCGGCAGCAGGTTGGTGCTTTGTAATGACGCTTGATGAAATAAATTGCTGGAATATTCTGAAGCAGTCGTCCTTCTTCATTATGATCATCAGCCCCAGGTTCAGGCTCCTTTGCTCGTCTGGTAAATGCGTTTGTTGTCCCGTTAATAAATCTTTGGACGCATTTTACATCTGTGTCCAGCCCTCGACTTCATCACGACTAATGAGCCGTGCAGAGCTTCACCAGGTCTGGATCCATCTGTCCTTCGCTGGAGCTGCATAAAGGCGTCGACCTGATTATTACCGTCCTCAAAATGCAAAGAACAGAACCGTCCATTTTAAACCATTTGCAGTGGTCCAAAGTTACTCCTCACTTACTTTATGTATTAAGAGCGTCCTAATTATTCACCATGATGAGTTTATGAGTGCTTTCCACAACTCTGAGAGACCAGAGTTTTATTTTTTTGTATTTGAACATTTGTATTTTATTGCTTTTTCACAATGCAGATTCACATGGCAGTTAGGACATACGAGGGACTTTACAAACTGTCCACAATGAGTCAAGTCTGATTGTCCAATATCCAGAGTTAAACATTTCCACATTTCCCATTCTTACTTACACAAGTTGTAGTGTAATTTTCATGAGAACGAATAAAACCAAACCTAAAATAAACACTGTAGCTTTGAATGGGGGGAAGGTTATGGAAGGTTATGTTGTTTAATATAACAGAACCTTCCTTTCCAAATGTTTTCACATTTTCATGATATCAGTTAGGCCGATATCTCGGTTGGGCTTTTAATTGGATTTAATAAGATTATTTACAGACTGATTTTGGTCCAGAACGTCTCATAATGGACTTTTATTCATAGCATTGTGCAAGATGTAACTTTTCTGATGCTTTTCTCCATGGAGATGTTGTCGCTTTGTCTGGAATGTCTCACAGTATGACATTAAACCTTTTTATCTCCATGGAGACCAAACCAGGCCAAGTTACAGGTCAGATCTGTGGAGAGGCGACCCCGCAGAACGCCTGTTTTTCTAGGGATTTTTAAGCCTCAAAACCACCTGTAATTGAATAAATGTAAGGTATACTTGTTTAATGTTGCACTGTGGAACATTCTAGACACAGAAATGACATATTCACAGAAACAAGCAGGTGATGGACCCCCAACCAAAAAGTTACATAGTGCAACTTTTAGGAAATAAGTGCCATTTTCCATCCCTACACTGGTGTCGGTTAATATTGGGTATTGGCAGAGACTTAAAGTCAAAATATCGATATCGGTATTAGAGCTGAAAAGGTCAGATCTGTGCATCAGTGTTGTGTTTGTAAGTTTTATGCATAATAAGCACAAGTAAACAGGATCTTTTGTTGTTCCAGCTGTAAATATATAATGTAAATGTATAATTCCAATAATAATAATAATAATAATAATAATAATAATAATAATAATAATAATAATAATAATAATAATAATGATAAATGGTCGTCCATTGAAGTAGAGCAGTTTTAAAGGCAGAGAGGCTCTGCTGCAGTGGGAGTGAATCAATGGTTGTATTTTATTTACCTAACGCAGAGCACCACCTTTAATTGGATTTGAGCTTCAACAAGCAGCTACTTTATTAGAGACAAGCTGAGTCTGTGTAACCACACTATTACACCACCGCTTTAATACAGAATCAAATGCAAAATGTGTTTTTGTGAAGTGAAATACACCGGTTCAAAGTTTGGACACACCATCTCCAAATATGAGGATACATGAGGGTTTTTTGTCTTAAAACTGAGCAGGAGGCCAGAATTGTAACTGTGATGCAATGAAATTGGCAAAATGTGAAGGGAGAATTTTGGAGTGCGCAGAAAAGTAAAATGTGGAATAATTATTGAATGAAACAAGTGCAACTGAAGCTAAATACAAGTCCAAGTGTTTTCATGATAATGGGACAACAGTAACATGGTCAATGGTGCATAACATCTGTTCTTTAATATAGTATCATCCCGTTAGAGGGGAAAGTCAGGAACTCTGCCATAGTAATTAAAGAACACATATTGTCCTTGTGTCTGATATATAGTTCAGTATACAGTATATAATCTACGACTGGGGTTGGGCCGTATCCAAATTTTGATCCCGTTAAATCTTCTCAACATTTTACCGGAGTTTACAGTATTGTG
The DNA here is from genome assembly GCA_034769755.1 of Odontamblyopus lacepedii. Classification (NCBI taxonomy): domain Eukaryota; kingdom Metazoa; phylum Chordata; class Actinopteri; order Gobiiformes; family Gobiidae; genus Odontamblyopus; species Odontamblyopus lacepedii. The sequence goes on along the minus strand of CM068352.1, from coordinate 1,081,746 downwards.
ACTAATTATTAAGAATTATTTTGTAGCTGCACCTAAACCCTTCAGAAACAGAGTCGCAGCTTTATATTTGAAGATGAGGCACAAGTTCTGATCAAACCAAACTTCACCAGCACAAATCTCCCTCCATTTAATGATCTGGGACTCGCCAAGACAAGAAAAGCAGAAGAGGCAGATTCAGAATAAAAAGTAAAAGGCGACAGTCCAGAGCGTGTGATATTTCCACTGCAGCATGTTGTATCTGACAGACCTGCGCTCTCAGCAGGAGGAGAAGTTCCCGTCTCCTCCGTGAAAGTCTGACTTTGCCCTCGGGAACTTTCTCCTCTTCAGCCTCGTCCCCTCTCCACTCTCGACTTCAATAAAAGGTCTCCATCACAAACTTTTGGGCTCAAGATCCACATGAAGTGTCAGTCAGGTTTTTTTTCTTCTTCCTCGCTGTGTGTGGATGAAAATCTCCGAGCGGAACCACGTTTGAAGAGGAGAGAGAGTGGAGGGAGAAAGTCCTGCTGTGTCTGAAGTGACTGTGGTGGATCTGGCCTGACGCAGGGTCGGAGCTCCTCAACATTTGCTGTTTCGCCCCATTCGGTCTGAAGCCAAAATGCTCCTAATGCTATATTAGGTGCTTATGTGCTGCAGATTTTTTTAAGGACAGTAATGAAACTGATACCGATGCTACTTTTGATACCTTGGTAAACCGTATTATCGCCTATGACACACGTGGATCATTATGTTTCGACATTCGGACATCATTTGAATGTTTTAAAATGCAATATTCATCTAAAACAGATTAATAAAAGAAACAAGTCCACTGACTTCTGCATTAGAAAAGTGTGGTGCCCAGTGGGAGCTGATGTTGCTGTAAACATCACCACAACAAAGAGCCATGAAGTTGTTGGCACCTTTTAGCAAGCAACAGATTATTTTTATTTGTACCAAAATGACTATGCAACACTGCCAAATCCTACTTGCATCTCAAATTAAGAAAATAAAATCGGAGAATAAAGTAAGATGGCAAAAAGATGTCTTGAAAATAAGCAATTAAAGATTCCTCAGACGTGCGTGAATACAACTGGGCCTGGCTAAAAGCTCTAAAAAGTCCATTTTGCATAATAGTTCAGCTTTAATGTTTCTGGAACTACACCCATCACGTAATTTCCACTTTTGCCTTTCAACAGTCTATTCTCCCCGTCTTAACAGTCTTTTAGCGGGCGCTGAAATGATTGCGCCTGCCTCTGCAGGATAGGGCTGTATCGACCCACAGTGAAGTCTCAGCTTTTGTCCAATTAGATTTTAATTACATCCCTCTGCTGCATTAAACCTCACCTAAAGTCTGTGTACACTTTATATTTGAAAAGTCAATAGGGAAAGACACTGGGCCTTAAAGTATGGCACATTCCCAGTGTTTATGGGACTGTGCTGTAATAGAGGGCGGCTGCTTTAGTGCACTGGGGCTCACGGGTCTGTACGAGAACTGGCTCAGAGGGTTTGTGGTGTTTTATGAACGGTGACACCTGAGAGCGACCGGCCAAAGCACAAGAACTATAAAGTGTCCACACAGTGTCATCTCGTTTGACTGTTAACATCAAAACGAAGCCGAGTTTCTAGTCAAATCCAAGTATTGGTCCCTTTATCATGTTTATGGGGACAGTACAAGGAAGGATAAAAACATTATAAAACATATGCCTGGTACTAATACTAAATACTTCTGTAACAGTGGCGTGTAGTAGTAGTGTTTTATGAATGGCGACGCATAAGAGTCGCCATCCAAAGCACGAGAACTGTAAAGATATAAGTGTCTCAATACAGAGTCCATACACTTTTAGTCATCTCTTTGGCCTGTTAGGATCAAAACAAAGTTGAGTTTCTAATCAAATTAAAGTATTGGTCCCTCCAGAAACGTCATGTTTATGGAGACAGTATAAGGAAGGATAAAAACATTATAAAACATATGCCTGGTACTAATACTAAACACTTCTGTAACAGTGGCGTGTAGTAGTAGTGTTTTATGAATGATGACACATAAGAGTCGCCATTCAAAGCACGAGAACTATAAAGAGTGTCGTCTCTTTGGACTGTTAAGGTAAAAGCAAATTGGAGCTTCTAATACAGGGGGGTCCAAACCTTTTTCATCCAGGGCCACATATTAAAGCACAGAGCAGCGTGAGGCCGATCGAGGGTCATAGACTGAGGGTCAAAACAGTGAGGAATTCAAATCTGTGCTTTTATAACAGGTTTGAATGACCCTCCAGACCTTTGTTCAGGCTCAGACCCTCGAAACGACTCACTGAATTTGCTTGATCGAGGGAGATTTCAAAAACATGCAGTAAAAAGTCTGGACATGTCTGTTCTAATAAAATCAACGTACTGGTGCAATGTTTTCATTGTTGTGGAGATAGTGTCAGGTAATTTATTTCATTTGGAAGCAGAATAGATAGATTTGGATTTCAGGCAGCAGACTATACATAATATAATACATAAAATAATAAATAACATCAGTTTATATCAGATTATCCAATTATAGTGAAGCGCTGAAGAGCCGTAGGGGGTGATGGAGCTGGACATGGACAACAGTCTCCAAAGGTGCTCTCCTGTCTGATGATGGTGCTGTGCAGGGGGTGATGGTGCTGTGCAGGGGGTGGGTGATGGTGCTGTGCAGGGGGTGATGGAGCTGTGCAGGGGGTGATGGAGCTGTGCAGGGGGTGATGGAGCTGTGCAGGGGGTGGGTGATGGAGCTGTGCAGGGGGTGATGGTGCTGTGCAGGGGGTGATGGTGCTGTGCAGGGGGTGATGGAGCTGTGCAGGGGGTGATGGAGCTGTGCAGGGGGTGGGTGATGGAGCTGTGCAGGGGGTGATGGTGCTGTGCAGGGGGTGATGGTGCTGTGCAGGGGGTGATGGAGCTGTGCAGGGGGTGGGTGATGGAGCTGTGCAGGGGGTGATGGAGCTGTGCAGGGGGTGATGGTGCTGTGCAGGGGGTGGGTGATGGTGCTGTGGCAGGGGTGATGGAGCTGTGCAGGGGGTGATGGAGCTTTGCAGGGGGTGGGTGATGGAGCTGTGCAGGGGGTGATGGAGCTGTGCAGGGGGTGATGGAGCTGTGCAGGGGGTGGGTGATGGAGCTGTGCAGGGGGTGATGGAGCTGTGCAGGGGGTGATGGTGCTGTGCAGGGGGTGATGGAGCTGTGCAGGGGGTGATGGTGCTGTGCAGGGGGTGATGGAGCTGTGCAGGGGGTGATGGAGCTGTGCAGGGGGTGATGGTGCTGTGCAGGGGTTGATGGAGCTGTGCAGGGGGTGGGTGATGGAGCTGTGCAGGGGGTGATGGAGCTGTGCAGGGGGTGATGGAGCTGTGCAGGGGGTGATGGTGCTGTGCAGGGGGTGATGGTGCTGTGCAGGGGGTGATGGAGCTGTGCAGGGGGTGATGGAGCTGTGCAGGGGGTGATGGAGCTGTGCAGGGGGTGATGGAGCTGTGCAGGGGGTGATGGTGCTGTGCAGGGGGTGATGGAGCTGTCCAAATACTTATAACTATATTATAATTTACATGGTGGTTTATTATGTTACATGGAGGAATTGACTAATTAGACAGATTATAACACAAATGAAAAGACAATTTATAAAAGGAAAAAAGAAAGAATCTAGATCTAGATGAAGAAAACGGCCATTTTCTCCGTTTTCCCATAATTTGTCAAAGTTACTATCGCCCAAAGAGCCCAGAGGAAGTCGTCTTCCACATTTTTGCACACGTCTGCTGGTTTTGGGACGTCGTGAATCGAGTCTTTTATTTTCACACTGAGCCCTCGTCTCTGTCTAGTCTCGGCTAACGGAACAACTACAGTAATGTTCCCACTGATCTGAGGGCATCCACCACACTCTACATGTACTAAAGCTGGAGGATTTTGAGCTGAGGAAAAGTTTAGTATCGTAAAATAGGAAAAAATCACTACAACCGTCCCCATAATACAAACTCTGTGAAAGCTGCAAGTCTCTGTGAGCAGTTTGTGTTTTCATTGGGCTCCGTGAACAGGCACTAGTAAAAAAGTCTAAACTAGTAACACCCTGTCCAGATCAGGTCATTCAAGTTTAAACCCATATATTACCCTCTTTGTGCCTTAAGTGTCTCCTTTAAACACTAAGCTCCACCAAGGGCAATGAGAAATGTCCCTGATGGGCTCCTGTCCAGAAGGTCTGTCTCCCCATTATTATCATTCTGTGTATTTTACGCCTTTATTTTTACTACTTTCTACATTTTAGATATGACAGACATCACATATATAAAGCATGAAAGTATGAAGCAAAGAAATAACTATTTTTAAAAAATATATATTTTATATTCAGATCCTCAATGTAGCCTCCCTTTGCACTGAATGAGAGGCTGTGTCGAACTGGTAGCACATATAGGCCTATTCATGTGTAGAAAACATGAGCATTAAAGGGACAGTTCGGAGTTTTGTTCATAGTTCCTCATTTCCTGGTGATCCAGAGTGTTGGAGACGTGTGGAGACACTTTTTTATTTAAATCTTCCTCCAGTCCTTGTATTTGCAGAGGTGCTGGTGCTGGGCTAGTGCAGGTCAATGGCCACAGTCGTCCTGCCACTAAAAACAGTCTGACCCACTCCACAGACCCGAGGAAACTATTAGAACTCCAGACTGTCCCTGTGAACGTCTGTGCCAATAGTGTTGATAATCATCTTTCCCCATGGTCACTCCCGTTAGCATTAGCAACAGGTTTGATTGACAGTGTTGCTAAGCGTCCGCTCCCTGCTAAACCAGCGTTGTGGGCGGGAAGGGGTGTTACCTCCAACAGTCTCGCGCCTCATTGGCTCTTTGGTTGCTATGATACTCACTGATGGATTCCAAATATAGAACTCCAAATTCACCTCATAACCGCAGCCTCGATGAGCTCCATTTGACTGGAGCCCAACGCTATGGGCGACGTCACACTCACTTAGTCCACGTGTTTATACAGTCTGTGGTCTGGCATAGACTTAAGCCCCGTGAAGGACAGAGAGAAATGTCCCTGATGGGCTCCCGTCCAGCGGCCCACTCCCGTCAGCCGCTCTATTAAAGGAGAGTTTGCATCTGCAGCTCGAGCAATTAACTTCTGAACGGAGTTTCCTGAACGCAGCAAATAATGAAGAAAGCAGATCTGAGCGGACAGCAGCAGTACAACCGTCTGTTGGTTTGTTATCTCGGACTGTGGAGGCGCTAGAGAAGATAATGTGTCCAATTTGAGATCGTAAACTAGATCAGGTCCGTGTGAATGAGGCGTAAACAGCTCGTGCACGATTTGAACTGTGATATTGAGAAGGAAAAGCAGCAGAGTAAAACATATAGAGCAGGGGTGTCAAACTCATTTTGGTCCGGGGGCCGTATGCAGCCTACTTTGATCCCAAAAGGGCCGGATCAGAAAACTCAGTTCTCTTCAAGTTATTGTATTTTTCTCCGTGTCTCGTAGTGGTGTTTAAGATTATATTCCTCGAGCAACGCCACTTGTTCCAAACGCACTGAGCACAGATTTCCCATTCACCTCTGTCAACAAATAAGAATTAGACTATTTTTCTTGGGAAATCCTGAACTCAGCATCTGCTTTTCTCATTTTTTGACATTTTGCTGATGAGGGTCACGGTCGACAGTCAAAACGATCGTCCTTTAAGAGCGTTTGGAAAGAGGAAAGTCTTCATTTATGCTGCTCTGGTGGGAGTCGCAACGTACAGAAACGCCGGAGACGCTGCTATGCTAAACGGTGCAGAAAATTAACAGAAAAATCTGAAAATTTTAAGTATTTTAATAGAAAAATCAGCCGAGGGCCAGATTAAAGGTCTTGGAGGGCCGGATCTGGCCCCCGGGCCGCATGTTTGACACATGTGATATAGAGGATTGCAGTATTTTATTTTATTCATGACTTTGAGAGGCCCAAGTGAAGGGGTATAGAGAAGCTGAGATAGCAACGCATTTCGAGGATCACGATTCCATTTCAGGCTTTTTAAGAAATGTTTTTTGTAAGTTGTAGTATTGTTATTTACAACTATAACCTGTAAATGTGAGGAATTCATTACATTTTATATTATACAGTACTTCGGCTGCCGGGACAGTAATAGTTACACTGGAGGTGATAATAAGTTAATAGCAATAAGCTGTAGCAGTGGCTATAGTGATAGAAGCAGTAGTAGCTATAGCTGTAGTTGTAGTAGCTGTACCTGTAGTAGTGGTATTGGTAGTAGCAGTAGCTATAATTGTAGTAGTAGTAGTAGTAGTAGTAGTAGTAGTAGTAGTAGTAGTAGTAGTAGTAGTAGTAGTAGTAGTAGTAGTAGTAGTAGTAGTAGTAGTAGTAGTAGTAGTAGTAGTAGTATCAGTATCAGTAGTAGTAGTAGTAGTATTAGAAGTAGTAGTAGTAGTAGTATTAGTAGTAGTAGTATCAGTATCAGTAGTAGTAGTAGTAGTGGTAGCATTGGTAGTAGTAGTAGCAGCAGTGGTAATCAGCGTATCGGTATCGGTGGTAGTAGTGGTGGTATTGAGTGTGGTAGTAGTAGAAGTATTAGTAGTATTAGTGGTAGTGTTAGTATCGGTATCAGTGGTAGTGGTATTAGAGTAGTGGTAGTGGTATTGGTGGTGGTAGTAGTGGTGGTAATTATCGGTGTCGGTGGTATTGCTGTGGTGTTAGTAGTGGTAGTGATGGTAATGATAGTGGTGGTATCGGTATCGTAGTAGTTGTTGTAGTGGTATTAGAGTAGTGGTAGTAGTAGTAGTGCTGGTATTATGGTAGTAGTAGTAGTAGTATCAGTATTGGTAGCAGTAGTATTAGTAGTGGTAGTAGTAGTAGTGGTAGTAGTAGTAGTATCAGTAGTAGTAGTAGTGGTGGTGATGGTAGTAGTAGTAGTAGTAGTAGTGCTTGTAGAAGTAGTGGTAGTAGTATTAGTAGTAGTAGTAGTATTTGTAGTAGTAGTAGTAGTAGTATTAGAAGTAGTAGTAGTAGTAGTAGTAGTAGTAGTAGTAGTAGTAGTATTAGAAGTAGTAGTAGTAGTAGTAGTATTAGAAGTAGTAGTAGTAGTAGTAGTAGTATTTGTAGTAGTAGTAGTAGTAGTAGTATTAGTAGTAGTAGTAGTATTTGTAGTAGTTGTAGTAGTTGTAGTTGTCAGTATTATGAGCAGCAGTTTTGAGTCTTATTCACTTATTTTGTCTTATACCTGTTTCTATCATATCCTCTTATATCACTCTCATATCATAGTTCTATCATATCCTTTCTTCTGATTAGGCGTATGACCTTAAATGAGCCCTGAAGGGTGCACCAGAGACTCAGTGCAGAGGCTCAGTGCGCTGACACAAACTTGGCAGAGTCCAGAGCTGAAAATGTGCTGTGACTGTAAACGTTTGTTCGTGTCTCTGACTTCGAGGACACTGTAGTAAATAACAGTGTCACTCTCAATAACGCCTGATTAGAAAAGATTAACAGGCCTCTGTACAGGAGCAGAGGCCTTCAGAAGGGCTCATATGTCAGGGATGGTTTCATTGATACTTCACAGTGACATCACGCTGGGGGTGCTCTACGTGTATGTGTACAGCGGACTGTTCACCGAACCATAATGACACAATGCACATATTAGAAAACACTGTCTAAGTTTGAAGAGTGTGTGAAAATTCAAGAAAAAATACACATTGGATTTAAACAGCCCTCCTGTGGGCTCCACCTGCAGAGGGGTTCAGGGGGTCAGGGGCTATGAGGACCTCACAACCCAGCCGGGTTAAGCGGGAGAAGATGGATGGATTTAAACAGCACATTTTCAGTTGTCTGTGACCAATTCAAACATCCATGGTCCTGTTTTCAACAAAAAGGTGAGAGACTAATGGAAAAACAGTGTTGGCTAATGCTAAGTAGCTTGTGGCCATAATGTTTTTAGAGAGGGACTTGTTTAACAGCACAAATCATCTTCAGTTCAAGTCAGTTCATGTTCAAATTGTGTTATAATAATGCTCAGATTAAAGTCTAACAGAGCTGCAGACAGAGAAGAGCCTACAGTTAGCGTGATGACATCAGATGCAGTTGAATCTATATGTGACCGTGTACAGTGTATGTTTAAACGTCCTGTATCGTGTTAAGGGACTTTTTTAATGACTTTCGGACACCTTTACATTGTTATTATAATTTCACGTAGTAAATATGGCCGGACAGATAAAAGAGTCCACACAAACATGGAGAAAAGACTTTACAGAGATTTTCCTCCACACCTGTAAACTGTAAAACTTTAAAAGAACACGTGTGAATGAGCAAACTGTATATGTGATGTATGTGCAAGTACATGGACATGAAACACAAACTGGTGCCTGCATAAATATGAATGTAAAAACTTTGACCTCATTAAATGTACTTTTGGATAAGTTATACCACAAACATTATATATACATTTATTCCAGCAGAGTGTCTGAACACATGACAGCTTAAAATTGAATGGACGCATGTACCGTCTGTATTATATTTGCAATGAAACAACATTACAACATGAAGCAAAGTTAAACTTACGGACAAACCTGAAAACAAGGCTGAAAACATGGCCGTGTATCGTCTGTGACTGTGAGCCCCTCATGTGCAGATGAACTCCCCCATCACAAACATACCTGCAGATGTGTTTGTTCGAGTCACAGATATATTTTACCTTTAGTTCAGTAGAAGTGGGCAGAAATGATCTAAATGATTCTAGTGGAGGTGTGTGGAGTTTAAAAACACCGTGAAGCACTTCCTGCATTACGTGACATCACAAAGTGCAACTGAGTGTTTTCTGTTTGAGAAAAGGACACAGCCTAAATATGCAGAACTCAGCTCCAGGCATGTTTGTGATGAGGAAACAACATTAGAACATAGATAAGCAAAAGAGTGAATCTGAAAAGTATGTTAATAATTCTTCAGTGAGCAGCTTTGTTTTATAGTCTCAGAAAAGTTGCATAGTGCTCCTTTAAAGGGCCCATATTACGTTATTTTATGATGTCTGTTGTATTGTTTCCTCATCACAAACATACCTGGAGTTATGTTTTGTTTCACAAGAATCATTTGGATGAGTTCAAGCTCAAGCATTTGGAGCTTTGGACATGTAGACGTATAATAATCATGTGTGAATGAAGCAAAACACAACTCCAGGTGTATTTTTGAGGAGGTCACTACATCCTAACTTGGCTTAAATTTAGGGTGACCAGATTTTCAAACTCAAAAACTGGGACATTCCTGTTTTGCAGTGGCTGGTAATAAGAAAAATGTGAATCAAGTGCGTAATTAAGGAATATTGTTATGTACTTTGGTGACTTATTTACGACCAACAGTGAGTCAATATAGTCACGTTTTCTTTGTTTTGGTCATTTTTACGCAGCTTTTCCATATTTTATTTAACAAATGACAATTTATGTCTCTCTTTACTGTTAGCAGGGATCAAATTGGTCAAAAATAGGGACAACAGGGGCATTTCTTGTACAAAACTGGGACAAATCAGTGGTTTTGGATAAATCTGCTGGGACGGGGACACAGGGCTCAACACTGGGACTGTCCCGGTAAATAGGAACGTCTGCTCACCCTTCTTAAAGCTCACAAGAATCCATTTTGCGTAATATCGATCCTTTAAATTCCTATTCAGAACTCCTCTGTATGAGCTGCACTTGCCTCATGTAGATTCTAAATTGGCCACACACTGAACAGCTTCCCCTTCCCTGGGCCCTGCTTGAGCTGTTGGCCCGTGTTGAACCAGGCCCTGCCCCCCGCGGCTCCAGCATCTGCCCCCGGTCCTGCCCTGCCGCTTGATTGACAGCTATGGGAGCGCCGCGGCAGTTGCCCCTGCCAAACGCCCCCGCAGCCCCAGTCTTCTGCTAGAACGGGGGCACTTTGACATTAACTTACACCCCAGCAGCAGGTTTGGTGCCCCGTCCCCCCTCCCGAACAGGGCCAGGAGGCGGGTGGTGTTTTCGCAGTGACGCATTACAATGTCATGTCAGTGATATATTTGTATAATGGTCCTGCGGGAGACAGGGGAGCACCTGTCGCTTTGTACTTGGCCTTGAAAACCAAAGGAGGGGTTTTCTCAGCTGGGGAGAGAGGTGAGGGCGTTTTTTTGGGATGTGGACTAAAAAAGTCAACAGTCAAAATACCACACACACCTGTACCAGGGAAAATAAAGCCTTCTATTTACAGAGAGGGTATTATGTAGGAGGGTTAGGGAACTGCCCTGAGCGTTCTAATGTTGTTCCCTCATCAAAAACATGCCTGAAGGTGCTTTAGATGTCATCCATACATGTTTGCGTCTTTCCTGGGCCCTGTACGAGGAAATGGTTTTGTTTCCATCTGGCTTTTCCGCACATACGCAGAGGCTGGAAGGCAAAAAGTCAGTGGGGCCACTCGTTTGTATTGACAGTTGTGTTGTGTACGTCTGTCATGAGATAACTGGTCTTATTTTGAAGTAGGTTTTGCATTTACTTGTTTTGACAGGACTTCACCATTTTACTTTAAGTCAGTGAATGTTGAGGATCGAAAACGTTGAAAAGTTCAAACTCGCCGATAAAAGTATCGATCTTCCCAACTCGGGAAGATGAATGGCTGACTCTGGCCACAGACAGATGCACAGCAGCCAGTTGGCAAAGTGTGGGGGTGTAACCGGCCTCCATTATACCCTGCACGTGGTGTCATCTCGTTTTCTCGTATTCAAATCCTCCTCGTGGTTAGGAGTAGGATTCTGTACAATGCTCCACACACAAGCCTACGTTACCCACGCTCCCACACGACAATTCTCCAGAAATATACAAAAACATGACACAAAACTGTGCACTACAACTTCACAAACCTGATGCGATGTGCAGTAGTTTCATGAGCAGGTGGAAACACTGACTGTTCTGCTCTGAAGGGGGAGCGACTTAACACAGGGAGCACATATACCTCCTCTTTAAATGTTCAGTTTGTAAACTAGTTAAACTAATTAGACATGAGTGTGTCATAATAATGTGAGGTATAAAAAGTTTATGTAGAAAAACTGAAATTCACAGTACAAAGACATGTTGTATTTGGAGCACTGTTAATGAAAAGTGAATAGTGAGTCTGTTATATGTTTTTCACCTAATAATATTAATATAAAAACAGTAAGGTTCAATACTATACATACAAATCACAATTTTAACCATTTCATGCAATCAAAGCTGAAAAGAAGCCTGGTGTTTGTGTTGTATAGTGTAGCTGTAAAGTGACAGTTAATAATGTAAAAGTCATTCTTGTTTTGCTTTGTGTTTTGTGTCTGCAGAACGGACAACTGCAGCAGCGTCTGGATAACGTCCAGAGAGACTTCATCATCTTCAACAGAGAAAAGTAAGTGAAAGGACTTTACACGTGTCCCTTTTGGTGCTGCTTTGAGCTTTGAAGACACATTATGGCTGTACTTAGTATTAGTGATGAACTATAACATATATAATAACTATAACATGCAGAAAACAGATCATTATTTATTCTTATTATGTTTTTGGTTCATTGTGAACAGCAATATTGACCTAAAATGGCTTCATAACAGAAACAGGTCCGTTCCTGTTCAGAACTTCAGAAAAGAGGCTCCACCTCTTCAGACAGAGCGATAGATACAGAGAAATAAAGAGACAGAAACTTTATTGATCCTGAAGGAAATTCAGAGTTCAGCAGCATTAACATAGACAGTTAAATGTCACCGTAACAAGCAGCAGGTTTGTGTATCTGTGTTTTTATTGCTGAACATTTAAAAATACATCAGAAGGAAAAGGTCAGCGTAGCTTTATGTGCTCCCAGTTCTTTCTGATTATGGCGTAGAACATGTTTCATCAGACATGAGACCTGCAGATATTTAGTGTTTCAGGTTCAGTTAGAGTAAACTGTCATGTGGCATTTTTACAACTGAAAATATAGAACAGCTATTTACAGACTTATGTACAAATTAAATATACAGACAAAATATTTGGACATTTTCAGTACAAACATCAAGGACGACCCATCAGAAAGTGGAATAATTGTACTGCTACACTTTAGGATTGTTGCTTAGTTAAGGGCGTAGTTAAGGGAACCACCAGTACTTTTCCACCCCCGTCCAAGTAGCTCGTCAAAGGATTCCTGAATTATATGTATTGTGCTAAATAAGTCAGTTTGATGGATGAAATGCCTATTATCACTGTAAATGTATAATTTTGATGCCTAACTTTGAACACTAATAAATGGATAATGGTTTATATTTTATAGACATCGAACTGTACCTAAGACTGTGGCTCTTATATTTACACAGTTTCTTGTGTTCGTTAAAACTCGCAGCTCTCTGGCATTTTCATTATGTAAACGAAGCTCACTGGAGGAAAAAGGCTGGAGACCCCTGCTTTAGTATAGACTAAGGCTGCAATTGCAGAGCAGTTTGATTTGACACATTCTGAAATATTTTTAGGGGCTATTTTGTGATCTTTTATGGGAATCAAATGAAAGTACTCAGTTAGAAGCACCTCTCTGTCATGTGTACTTTAGTATATACAACATCAACACTTACACACACAGGCTCATGATCAAGAGTCAAGATTGTTTATTTGTCATATGCAGGTTCAACACAAGGTTTACAGAGCAGTGAAACGCTCAGGATGAGAAGAACCGCTGACTCGCTCAGATATTCAAGAAGTACAAACAGCTGCAATAAATAGTACTGTTAAAAAAGTGTTTGCAAATACAAGGGAAATAGTAAACAATATAGTAAAAAATATAATAAAATATAATCAAATATAATCCATCCATCCATCTTCTCCCGCTTAATCCAGCTGGGTCACGGGGGCAGTTTGCTGCCCAATCCTCACAGCCCCTGACCCCCTATGAACCCCTCTGCAGGTGGAGCCACAGGAGGGTGGACAACATGGTCCTTGATGTTAGTTCAGGTGCTGCATGTTTTAGGTTGATGGGGGAAACCGGAGCACCCGGAGGAAACCCATCCAGACACGGGGAGAACATGCAAACTCCACACAGAAAGGCCCGGGCGACCCGGGGATCGAACCCGCAACCTTCTTGCTGTGAGGCCTGAGTGTTGCCACTCAGCCACCGTGCCGCCATCAAATATAATGAAATACAGTTATAATAAAAATGTAATAAAATACAGTAACATACAAAGGTGCAGGTGGGAGTAAATAAGGTGGAGATATTAACTATTGCACCTCCTCTGCAGGTCCAAGAAGACGACGCTGGACTCGGAATCGTCCGAACTGTCCATCACGGAGAAGAACAAGGCCATAGAGGACGGACAGAACAACAACGTGGAACCTGCTTCTTACGTATCAGGATAGGCCCTTTTCCCCATCGCCCCACCTGCCCCCAGACCTGCCCCCAGACCCATCCACGAACCTGCCCCCAGACCCATCCACGAACCTGCCCCCAGACACGCCCACCTCCAGACCTGCCCCCAGACACGCCCACCTCCAGACCTGCCCCCAGACACACCCACCTCCAGACCTGCCCCCAGACACGCCCACCTCCAGACCTGCCCCCAGACACGCCCACCTCCAGACCTGCCCCCAGACACGCCCACAGACCTGCCCCCAGACACGCCCATCTCCAGACCTGCCCCCAGACACGCCCACCTCCAGACCTGCCCCTAGACCTGCCCCTAGATCTGCCCACAGACTCCACCCGGTCCCACACACAACAGCACAAACCCGTCCTATCACCTCCCGAACACCATCGCTGGACTGCACTGTGCGTCAGAATTATGGATCGCAAGAACGAAACACACTTTGGAGACTTTCTTGTATTTTACTGGTGCTTCTGACTTAAAAACGAAGGACTAAACCAGGTTCAATGGAGAAAGACTTTAAGAAAACGTGTTGGAAGGACTCACAACAACTCACTGGATTTATATGGGGGTAGTTTTGTTCCTTTTTTATTCAAACAAAGAAAAAAATCCAAACAAAATATACAGCTTTGAAAACAAAAAAAACATGTTTACATTTTTAAGATGGAAAAATATTTGATTGAGTTTTGATTTTCTTTCATTTTAAATGTGAAATCTTTGATTGCGGGCCAAAGTTTTGTTTGCAAGTTGAAAAGTTTTGAACCTCAAAATCTTTTGCAAACCAAGAAGCGTTGCTTTGCAAGTTCAAATGAAGCTTGCGTTGGGTAGTTTTGTTCCTTTTTTATTCAAACAAAGAAAAAAAATCCAAACAAAATATACAGCTTTGAAAACAAAAAAAAAACATGTTTACATTTTTAAGTTGGAAAAATATTTGATTGAGTTCTGATTTTCTTTCATTTTAAATGTGAAATCTTTGATTGCGGGCCAAAGTTTTGTTTGCAAGTTGAAAAGTTTTGAACCTCAAAATCTTTTGCAAACCAAACGTTTGCTTGCAAGTTCAAATGAAGCAGCGATGGGCGGGATCTTAAAAGAGGAGAAAGGGTGGATTTCTATTGGTAGCTTGCCTCTGATTGACAGTTGGGCTGGTGCCTGCCAGGCCCTCCACCAACTCTTCTACTGCCTATCTGCCAAGTTACCCCGCCCCCTGAAGGCGTGTGTGAATGGGAAGAAGTCCGTTGGTGGGAAATTGGAAAGAATGAAATCGCTATAATGAAATAGTTTAAAATTCTAAACAGTAAGACCATACGTTGTATTGTAAAGATATTTGAATATAAATGTTTCCCTTGTCAGTGATACCTAGAATGCAGTGGTGCACTGTTTTGCACAAACAAGGCCGGTGCACCAATTTTACCTCATTTACTGGGCTAATACTAGAGGCGTTACCTGGCTAGCTACCTAGAACCCCAGCACGGTTAAACTTAGACCTTGTTGTGTAAGAGCTTCAGCTATTTTGATTTGGTACAGAAATTACTAAAACCCGCTCAGTTAAGAGCGAGCTAGGGCTCAAACAAGCAACCCAGCAAACCTGGGTACGGTGTCACAACAATGCAGATTAGTGAAATCATGACCACACAAACGTTGTAGCTACGGTTCCTCCTGGCGTGGTAATGCGTTGAAAGCACAACAAGCCTTGTCACTCAGTTTCGCTTTCCTTTCTGTCTGTGAGGTTAAGATGCAGCAACCAGAGCAGATTCTACCCGTTGAAAGCAATACCCAAAAGCCATGTTTTATAAATCCTAGCATGTAAGAGGCCTAGCTCGCTCTTAACTGAGCAAGTTACGTCAAGGGTACGTATTTACCTCCTTCACTTGCAATGTTACTACCACGTCAGGAGGTACCGTAGCTACAACGTATGTGTGGTCATGAATTCACTAATCTGCAATGTTGTGACAACGTAACCGTGTTAGCTGGGTAGCATGTAAGAGGCCTGGCTAAGCTCTTAACTGAGCGGGTTTTAGTAATTTCTGTACCAAATCAAAATAGCTGAAGCTCTTACACAACAAGGTCTAAGTTTAACCGTGCTGGGGTTCTCTAGGTAGCTAGCTAGGTAATGTCTCTAGTATTAGCCCAGTAAATGAGATAAATTGGTGCACCGTCTTGCTTGCGCAAAACAGTGCACCACTGCATTCTAGGTATCACTGACAAGGGAAACATTTATATTCAAATATCTTTACAATACAACGTATGGTCTTGCTGTTTAGAATTTTAAACTATTTCATTATAGCGACTTACCTTCCAATTTCCCACCAACGGACTTCTTCCCATTCACACACCGTCTTCAGGGGGCGGGGTAACTTGGTAGATAGGCAGTAGAAGAGTTGGTGGGAGGGCCTGGCAGGCACCAGCCCAACTGTCAATCAGAGGCAAGCTACCAATAGAAATCCACCCTTTCTCCTCTTTAAGATCCCGCCCATCGTGTTCATTTGAACTTGCAAGCAAACGTTCTTGGTTTGCAAAAGATTTTGAGGTTCAAAACTTTTTGACTTGCAAACAAAACTTTGGCCCGCAATCAAAGATTTCACATTTAAAATGAAAGAAAATCAGAACTCAATCAAATATTTTTCCAGCTTAAAAATGTAAACATGTTTCTTTTTTGTTTTCAAAGCTGTATATTTTGTTTGGATTTTTTTTCTTTGTTTGAATAAAAAAGGAACAAAACTACCCATCGCGTTCATTTGAACTTGCAAGCAAACGCTCTTGGTTTGCAAAAGATTTTGAGGTTCAAAACTTTTCAACTTGCAAACAAAACTTTGGCCCGCAATCAAAGATTTCACATTTAAAATGAAAGAAAATCAAAACTCAATCAAATATTTTTCCATCTTAAAAATGTAAACATGTTTTTTTTGTTTTCAAAGCTGTATATTTTGTTTGGATTTTTTTCTTTGTTTGAATAAAAAAGGAACAAAACTACCCCCATAGATTTACACATTGCAAAAAAATTTAATAAAAAAGCCACAAATATTGAAATAGAGCTAAAAAACATCAGGAATGACTTTTGACAAGTTAGCAAAGGAACTGCGACCATGCTGCTTAAAGGTAGACCGCTACATAGAAGGTTTAGCTAGCGAAGATAGTAGTATAGCACAGGCGCTAATTCAAAATGAAAGTGTGGAAAAGGACATTTTTTTTTCAAAATGAATTATATTTAGAGACCGTTTAGAATCGTTTTAGTACATTTTGAGATTGTCCTGCTTTTAGCTGGGGGGATTAAACCGTCCAGAAGGTCCCAGGTTCGATTCCTGGACCATGAGGCTTTTCCTTTTGGTGTTTGCATGTTCTCCCCGTGCATAGGTGGTTGCGTTCAAATCTCAAATCTCAATAGTGAAGATATCCACTTTAAAGGGGCACGGCGTAACTTTTCTGGTGGTCTCCATGGAGGTGTTAATGCTTTGCCCAGAAAGTTCTGCAACATTAAAGTATTTATCTTGCATTTATTCATTTACACATTTACAGCTGTTTGTAAAGGCCCCGTCACACCTTCATTTAGGCAGCGTACGCCGAGATACCACAAGTTCCCTAAAGTGCTGGCATACGCTGAACCATCAATGTTTTTTTTATTTTTTATTTTGGGCATATACATAGGGTATTCATAACGAGTTGGACGTATACATAAAGCATTGGTAACTTATATAGAAAGTTTTGAGAACTTATAGATAACTTATACCAACGAATGCTTAGCGTGTGGCCAGTGTCCACAACTTATGCCCAACAACAGCACACGGCAGCGTATCGCCGACGATCATGTTCCGTTGCATATGTAAAATGCGGCTGCTTGACGTTTTAAATCATAGCTGCACTAGACATCGCAGTAGCAACATTATAATCAGCGTTATGCCGAAGACGACTCTGAAAAACGCTGCCACGAAGTCTGGTCATGTCGGTGTCAAATCCATGAGATCATGCTGATGTTGGAAAACAGTTTGTGTGTTTTCTCCTCTCACTCTTTCTGGATCCTCAGTCTCTTGGATGATATGGACATCTGCTCACCATGAAGTCTGGAGGAGCACTGATGTTTTTATATGCCTTTATATACCCCGAAACCTGCCAATACACCATTATACGGAAGCTATAAGTTAGAAACACGTCCTGTGGTCGTCTGGAAAATGTCAAATACGTCTACACACGACCACATGCACTGGAGATAAGCTCGATAAGTTACACATAGGTTTAAAGAATGTTACTCATAAGTTATGGGTAAACAAAACATCTTTCTGTATTATGAGAACTTACAATTAACTTACAAATAACTTACCTATAACTTCTGACCCGTATGCAGGACGTACGAGCACACGCTGACATATGTCCAGACATTTTGTGCATGTTCAAAACTTTTCTCCGACCTTGCCGTATGTTGACATATGTCAACTTCATCATGTTCATAACTTATACAAAACTTACCTAGAACTTATCTGACGTACGACGGCGTATTTCCAAATTTCTTGTACGTGGGCAATACGCCGGCTAAATCATTAAGGTGTGACAGAGCCATAGCTGCTTTACGTTCTTACTGTGTTCAGTTCACAGTAACTTGACCTGGTGCTTGTCTCGTCTCCATGGAGACGATACATTTAGCACAATACTGTGGAACATTCGTGGCAAACCACGTAACAGGTGACTGACTGACCTCCACCAGAAAAGTTCCACAGCGTCTTTTTAATAGGGTGACCAGCCGTCCTTATTTACTCGGGACAGTCCCAGTTTTGAGCCCCTGTTCCAGCAGATTTATACAAAACCTGTGATTTGTCCCAGTTTTATATAAGAAATGTCTGAGGTGTCCCTATTTTTTGACAAATTTGATCTAAACCAGGACTATAATGATTTTTGTCTAATTCGATCCCCGTCTACAGTAAACAGGAGCATAAAACTAAGACTAAACCAGGATTACATCAGGTCTAAACCAGGACTAAAACAGGACTATAATGATTTTTGACTAATCCCATCACCGTCTACAGTAAACAGGAGCTTAAATTGTCATTTGTTTATCCAAAATACACAAAACCAAGTTTGCAAATGACTATAGAGCAAAAAAATGCAGCATCAGAAGTCCAGATTATGACTGACTGACGTGAGAATCCACAATGTTTTATTTATACCAACCATCCCAACCCCAGTGTGTCCCAGGTTTGAATTTTGTAAATCTGGTCACCCTCATTTTTAATAATCAAAAAGTTGTGTATTCAGTCTCCTTTATGGTGTGATTCAAATACTCTGAATGCAACTTTTCCAAAATATCAAACTTATGCACTGAAGGATAAGTTAAAGGGAATTACTAGCGTTAGCATCAGTAGATAGAAAACACAACGTTAGGCTAGTGAGGACCGTAGTGTAGTTCATACAGGGAAAATATTGCATCAGCTGAAGATATAGGCAGAAACTGTAGGCTTGAACTCTATGCTCTGTAGTAGCATTAGCTTATAAGTGAATACGATACTGAAATGTCTCTTAAAGAAGACATATTGTGCTTTTGTTTGTTACATAATTACAGCATTATGTCATTTAAAGGGTCCATATTACACTCTTCTCTGTGTTATAATGTTGTTTCCTCATCACAAACAGACCTGGAGCTGTGTTTTGTTTCATTCACACACGTTTAACACACAAACTCTTCATAATTAGGCTGAGTTCTTCTCACAAACAGGAAACACTCTGTTCCACCTTGTGATGTCATGTGGTAGGAAGTGCTCCACTGTGTTTTTAAACTCCAAGCACCATTACTAAAATTATTTGGAGGATTTCAGCTCTGGAATTGCCAAGAATCTCTACTGAACGAAAAGGTCAAATTTAGCTGCTACTAGTATGGAAACTTCCACTTCATGACATCACAAGGTGGAACAGACCATTCTGCGCATTGGAGAGACAGAATAATAATAAAAAGATACAGAAATGTTGTTGTATGTGAAATGTATGTTTTTGATGGAGTAACAACATTGGAACATGGCTTAAAGCTCACAAGAGTCACTTGTGTAAAATAGGACCTTTAAATCACAATATTGATCTAAAACGTCTGATTTCTGCGTTGGAAAAGTGCGATGCCCAGTGGGGTTTTATCAGGAGCCGATTACCGCCTGCCTACGCCGTTGTTACTGTTATCGCAACAAAGAAGAATCCTACATGTGTCACTGTTTAATAAAATCAGAAAATTGGAGCATAAATACAAATTGCAGAGCAACACAGCAGGGGGCGTGTTTCGGCGACTGTGAAAACAGAGATCGATCGAAGCTATTTTGTCTAGAAATAGGAGAATAAAGATGACTCAAATGTGCATAAATCACTACAAATACAACGTGGGTGTAAGAATAAGAAGGGAAAACAACTAAAACATGCTTCGACGCTCTGTAAAGTCCTTTTTTTGTCACAATACGTCTCCTTTAAAGACACGGAAGAGGTGCAGGAGACGTTTGGACGGTCGGTGTTGTCCTGCACAGAGCTGCTTTTGCACACGCTTCATCCACTGTAGCATTTCCTGTAGCACCTTTGGATTTGTGCACACTGAAAATCTCTAAAGCTGTGAGTGAATTCGTCCCCATACGGAAAGCTTTATGGACCGATCAGCTCCTCGTCGTATCTCGCCGGCTTAGAAAATCTCATTTGTGTCTGAAAATGAAGCCGCTTTTGTTTTGCTGTTTATTATGAGTCTATGTGCCGCTTTTTAAATCTGTATATTTTCCTCCTTCTAATGTCAGTGCAGAGATTCACTTTTGTCACCAATGTTCTTGTGCAAATAACCAGGTTGATAACTTATAAATATTGGAGAAACGTATTTAACTTGCATAGTTTTACACAGTATTAAAACCATAGACTGTATATATAAATGGACATAGCTAATCAGCTCCATCGACTCTGGCTCCAATTCACTTTCTTTTGCAAAATCGTTCACCCTCTCTCTGTAACTGCGCTGTCAGGTTCCTCATTTTGGTCTTAAAATGTTCATATTCACCCGCTCTACATGATCCTGGGGGTTTTATTTCACTATTTTGTCTGTAAATCAAGATATGAACATCAAGCGCTAGTGGCAGGTTTGACAGCGCTGCTAAGTGCTCGCTCCCTGCAGTACGAGCGGTGCAAGCGGGAAAAGACTTTTGCTCCGGGCTCGGGGAAAACCGACCTCCACCTTGAGAAAATGCAATGAAACGGCCAATCAAATCAGGGTTTCGAAACACAAACTCAGGCTCGTTCGGAGTCAGGGTGGATTTCTGAACATGTAAGAGTCAAACTGCCATAATTGAGTCGCCGACAGCTAACGTTAGCTAACAGACTCTAGCTAGCAATCTGGCTAGAGCTCGCGATACCTAGCGTTAACTACTGTATTTTTGGACTATAAGTCGCACTGGACTATAAGTCGCAGTTTTGGGGGGAAATTTATTTTATAAAATCAGAGACCAAGAACCAACATTTCATCTTGAAAGGCGAGTGATAGAAGTGATAGTAATAAAAGTTATAGTAATAAAAATAACCCAATAGAGACAATCCATGTATCATTCATTCATTCGTTTTTCAATATAGAACCAAACAATAGGAAAACCAAAAAAAACAACTCTTTTCTTTATTATTTGTCTCTAAAACGAAAATGAAAAAAAAACAAATAACGATTTGTTTTTTCATTTTTGATTCATATATTTGGTCTATGGGCTTTTAGTGTGAAAAATGTTATATATAAGTCGTATAAGTGAGTATAAGTTGCAGGAACCACCCAAACCCTGAAAAAGTGTGACTTATAGTCCGAAAAATACGGTACATTAAACAAAACACGAATAAACATTAAACTTTCTCCATATTTTCCCGACTGTTGCAATGGAACGTACTTAAAACAAATGTCGAGACTGATTCAGATTTATTACGTCTAAAATTCAACTGAAGCTCATTTACCTTCAGCAACCTGGCTCCTGATTGGCTCTTCGGTTGCTATGATACTCGCACTTGAAACTCCAAATTCGTCCCTATAACGGCAGGCCTCGCTGAGCTTCATTTGACTGGAGCCGAGCGCTCCTTTAGTCCACTTCTTTATACAGTCTGTGATTAAAACACCTTTTTACTGTTGGGCTTCCATCTTATTACTAAACACTGTGCGTACAGTGATATCTGGAGGTTTAAAGTCAGATGCCCTTCCTCACGCCACCCCTCTCTATTAAAGCCATGCTATGTAACTGATGGAGGTTCAGCAATGTACTTTACGTTTCCATGGAGACGTGAGAGAGCTCTACAGCATTAAACCAAACCAACTGTCTTGCATTTGTTCAATTCAGTTATAGTTGTTATTGTTAAAACAGGATTTTTACTGTGAGTGGGCTCGCCTCTCCACAGATATGCTTCATAACTGTGGCTGCTTATCTCTATGGAGACCTGGACCAGACCAAGACTAAACCAGAACCAGAACAGGACCAAACCAAGTCCTACTGCTATAAAAATACTTTTCTCCAATATTATTATTATATATTATTGTTAAAGGACTCGTATTCCGCTGTTT
The DNA here is from genome assembly GCA_034769755.1 of Odontamblyopus lacepedii. Classification (NCBI taxonomy): domain Eukaryota; kingdom Metazoa; phylum Chordata; class Actinopteri; order Gobiiformes; family Gobiidae; genus Odontamblyopus; species Odontamblyopus lacepedii. The sequence continues at coordinate 1,059,941 of CM068352.1, read as the reverse complement.
TCTGATCCGTGTTCTAAAGTTTCCTCTTCAGAAACACACTGGACCTGGAGTTTTGTGTAAAATCCTAAACTCCACAAACCTTCACTCGATTCATTTGGATGATCTGAGCTCTGGAAATGCCCATTTTTACTGAACTAACGGTAAAAGGAGCCGTTAACTTGGAAAATACCTCTACATGACAAAACATGTCAATGAAACGAAACACAACTGCAGTTCTTTTCTGATGAGTTAACGATATTATAACACGTCTTAAAACTCACACGAGTGAATTTTGTGTAATATTGGACCTTTAACACTGAACTCAACCTGTTCATATTGTTTTCTAAAATGCATTTCTTGTATTTATGTTTTACTTTTTGTTGAAATGTGTTTTATAGGAACCAAAAGGGAAGTTTACCTTTCTGCAGTTACCTTGAGCCAACTGTTCCACACAAAGGAGATTGCCTTACTTTGTAAACACGGCACATAAACTCTGTGTTTTCCTGTAGTCGTCACCTGCTTCAGTGAACAGCTTTTTAAAACTATTTCTCCTGTGTTAGATCAGCCCATCTGTCCGTAAACTACTTCCTGTTGTATCACTTCTATTTAAATTATGAAACTTTTAGCACTTTTGGTACAATGTCTGACTAAAGCTTTGTGTTGCTGTTGTATGGTTTCCTGTAATAACATGTAAGGATAAAGATAGAGAAAGTAGAATGGAAAATAGTAACACGTTTACACAGAGGCCTGGACGGGACAGAGAGTTTAGACCTTTACCTCTTACATCTGTGAATTCTGACTGTCCCTCAGTTTGTCCTTCTGTGTTAACTGTATTTAAATGTGTGCCTTAAATAATAACTTTGATTTTATGAACCAATTGGTTTGTTTTGTGTTGTTTCTTACAGACATACAGTTTAAAGAGCTATTATCCAGGGAAAAGAGCAATGCTGCCCCCTACTGACAGCAAATGCAAATTGCAGCTCTCACGATCTTCAGTTTTTATTTATTGTCCAGTTTTAGTCTTGGTTTTGTGCTGCTGGAACAAAGATTTGACTCGATCTCAGTCTGTTGTTTATATGAGACATTTAAATCTGATTGAAAATAAATTCATTCCGAATAAAAGTTCATTCCGATTTAAAAAGACCATGTAAACATTCCTAATGTTTATTCGGATTTAAACTTAATATATTTCCTTGGGACTGTCTGTAACGTTTTAATTTTAAATTCCATGAACATAACCTGTCCCCAGATATGAGGTAAACATGTTCAAATCAAGTATAGTTTTTACTGACAAGTGAAACGCAGATGTTTTCTGACAAAAACATTGCACATGAGGTCCTATTTACTTATGTCATTCTTTGGTGTTTTGGTTTTCAAGATTATGATCCAAGAAGCAGAATGGGCTAAAATCCAGTGTGTTTAAACCTAAAGTCCTCTCTCTGATCTGAACGGTCACTACCTGAACCCCGGCACCTACAGACACCCATGAACCAGTGCTAGTGCAGCCTCTGCAGCTCAGGGAGGGAATTCTGCAGGTTCTGAGCTTCACATGAGACGTGTCCATAAACGGAGAGTGAGAAAATCTTTATGTCGTTTATCTGCAGGTTAAAGCTCTGGTAACACAGGCTTCAGTTTAATACTTTTCTGCAGGTTCCTTCAATACTGCAGAAAATAAACACAAAAATACAGCTACAGGTTTGTTCATAAACTGAAAGGGCAGATACTACACAACATTCTTGAGTTTTAAGCCATGTCAGAATGTTGTTCCTTCTGCAAAAACAGACCTGGAGTTGTGTTTGTTTCACTTACACGTTTGAGTAACACTTTATTATTACTCTGTCCACAAATACTCTGTGCAAAATACTCTGTAGTTTTTACAATAACTACGTTTTATCTTTGGTTCAGTACAGATGGGCAATTCCCGCGCTGAAATCATCCAAATGATTCTAGTGAAGGTGTGTGGAGTTTAAAAACACAGTGGAGCACTTCCTGTATGACCACATGACATTTTCAGTTTGAGAGAAAAACCTAAATATGTGGAGTTTGTGAGTTAAACGTGTGAATGAAACAAAACACAAGTCCAGGTCTGAGATGAGGAAACAACATTACAACAGCCCAGAAAATGGCCGAATACGAACAGTTTAACAATAAATAATAGAAATGTGTAGATTTTAGTAAAAAAAATAAAAATGACCTGAATCCATAAGTTGCAAGTCTTTTATTCAGGAACAGTTCATACACTTGAACAACACTTCATTTGGACCTGTCAGCTCCGGGTTTGACACATCTGTATAAAAGAAACAACATTACAAACAATACAACATAAATACCTCCGTTAGCTGCGTCTGGGCCCACAAAACCTTCTGTAGAAACACAAAAGTACAAAGGAGAGAGTGTAGAAAAGAGCACCATTCAAAGCCAGGAGGTTCTGGGTTCAGGACAATTACTGGACCAAACCAGGAAACACGTCTAATTTTATGGCATTTTGCATTGAAAAGTAAAACAGTGAACCAAAGTCGTGCAGTTAGACGTTAAAGATTCACCGTGGAACTTCTCTGCTCGTCTCCGCGGGGATGTTTAGTTTTGCTGTACCCTGAATGTCCCGAACGTTCCACCGATCGGTCCTGTGTTTATCCAGTTACAGCCGTTTCTCAAAATAAACCCCATGTGTTCAGATCTGTGAGCGCGCTCGCCTCTCCGCAGATCTGACCTGTAACTTCACCCGACACCAGCAAGTTAACGTGGAGTTTAACGCTGAGACGGACAGACAGCAGACGGTCCACTACAAAAGTCCCACAGCGCATCTTTAAACGCGACATTTGGTAACCTCGGTAACGCCTGAACGCATCGTTTTTTTATTATGGCGTTGGTTCACTATTCAACGATCCACTTTTGTGGCTTAAAGCTGCACTGTGTAACTTTTGTGGCCTCGCTGTGCCTGGTATGTTCCGCAATATGACATTAAGCATATCTGTTTCCATGGTAACAGGCCGAGCCACAGGTCAGATCTGTGGAGATGTCACCCTGCTCACAGTACGAACATGCGTTTTTCTTCAAACTTATAAGCAATAAAATGCCACATTATGGAACATTCACACCTCCACCAACAAAAGTTACACAGTGCAGCTTTAGATAAGCCCAGAGTTAAAAAAGAGAGGAAACCAAAGCAAACAGGATGTGGTGAGTGGAAGCAGGTCTTCGTTGTGTTGTTACGGGTTAGTAGTAAAAGTGATGTCGCGGTTTGAGATGAATTAATGAAGCGAAACGAGAAATGCCTTTTTTTCCTTTTCCTTAAACTTTCTTCTTACACAATAATAAATATCCATTATCACAACAAGGGCAAAACGCGCCAATATCGAAAAGCAAAGAAGTTACAGATTCATAGTTTCTAACACCAGTCACCGCACTGCAAACAGTCGCATCGAGGCAGGTTTAGTGTCACAAGTATTTCATGTTTTCAAAGGTGTATTTCAGTTCTGTCGGGTATTAGCTGCTAACACACGGCATATTCTGATCACTCTGTCGGCGTTTAGAGTTTTGAAAATCCTATATTCGCTAAAACAACGTATTTTTGTTGCTCTCCGTGCTAACTCACGCCCCCTTCAGAGCGCGATCCTGCTGCCAATGAAACTACTGCACAGGTTTAGGGCAGTTTTACATCATGTTATATTTATGGAGAATTGTCCTGTCGAATATTTTGACATTTTCGACTGTGCATTTTACAAATGTCACTGTTGTTTTTTTTGTTTCTGTACTTGTGTTAATATTTGTAAAAGTCTCACCAGGGACGGGGGCTGCAAATTAGCCTGTGTACATGACATCGGTTATTTACTTGGTGGCCATGTTTTTTTGTAGAGTCCCGAACAAATAAACTAATAAATAAAAGAAATTAAAAAATATAACATGGTAGAAATCTAAAAAATAAATTGATTTTGCCCACTGGTAATTTTTTGACGGTAAAGTGAAACTCACTTAAATCCCGTCATTTTCACTTCCTGGATCAGATTTTTCCAGTGTAATATTTGCCCTTGTGGTTCTACGTACCAGAATTTCTATGACTTTTCAGATATTGGCTTCTTTCTTGGTCCCAAACCCCGGAAACAGTCTTCACAAAGCTACATTACAATTACTGTATGTACAACGCCCCCTACAGCTAATCCAAAGGTACTGCATGAGTGGATGACGAGAGTGGGAGTTTATAGTGTTCAGAGACTGGTAGACGGACGGAGAGAGCGACGGAAGAGAGGGGGCGACAGAGAGAGTGAAGAGAGGGGTCGACAGAGAGACTGAAGAGAGGGGGCGACAGAGAGACTGAAGAGAGGGGGCGACAGAGAGACTGAAGAGAGGGGGCGACAGAGAGACTGAAGAGAGGGGGCGACAGAGAGACTGAAGAGAGGGGGCGACAGAGAGACTGAAGAGAGGGGGCGACAGAGAGAGACTGAAGAGAGGGGGCGACAGAGAGAGACTGAAGAGAGGGGGCGACAGAGAGACTGAAGAGAGGGGGCCACAGAGAGACAGAAGAGAGGGGGCGACAGAGAGAGACTGAAGAGAGGGGGCGACAGAGAGACTGAAGAGAGGGGGCGACAGAGAGACTGAAGAGAGGGGGCAACAGAGAGACTGAAGAGAGGGGGCGACAGAGAGAGACTGAAGAGAGGGGGCAAAAAGCAGAGAGGAAAACACGTGTCCATGTGAAGAAGCGATGCACTTTTTCCATTGGCAATAAAATAATCATAAAACCGAATTCTTTTCAAACGTCGTCGGCCAAAGGAATTCTGTTTCTTAAAATAAGTCTTACTGTATTTGGGTTCAGCTTTATTAAACCTGAATAAGTTAGAAGTAAAAGTAAAGCAACAAAAACAAACTTTTTTTTTTTAATTAAGTACAAGTAGAAGTAGAAATCGTTACTAAGCGTGAATAATTATTTTGTTATTGCAGTTTTACAGACCGTTACACTGAACTAACAGAGCCAATATAACGCTGGGACTTTTGGTAAACTGTCACTATGGAAACAAGTTAATTAGGAAACATTTCAGTGGCCACTTACGGTGTTAACTGACATTAAAGCTACAGTATGTAAGTTTCTGGAGGCCGTACGTCACCACAAGTCCACATTCTCCACGGATACAGATACGTTTGTGCTGCACTGTGGAATATTATCACAAAAACAACATCATTTCCATGGAAACAGTCGGGATGCACCAGTATAATATGATACTGGTATCGTGTACTGGCGCCGATATTCACATTTTTTCATCTGTTCAGTTTATCGGTTCAGTCGATATCTCATTTTGGTCGATAAACTGCTGTAATAAAGTGATATTTTAATCTCATAATATTGAACTTGCTTTTTTCCCCCCAAAACGGGTTTGTAGTGACTTTAAATGGTAAATAACAGTTATAAAACACATTTGGATCATTTCTGACCAGAGGCCGTTTGTGTTTATAGGAAATAAATATTTATATCTAAACAGCGTCTTTCTCTCTTTTTAATTTTATGATTATTTATGTTTTGAATTGTTTGTATTGTGATTTTAATGTGTTTCTTATTCTGTAAAACACTCTGAATTACTGTGTACGAACTGTGCTGTACAAATAAACTCGCCTTGCCTGTTGTATGTCCCTGTAGGTGAAGGCCTCTGTCTATTTTTGGCTATTAAAAGTTACATACTGTGGCTTTAAATAAGTTATCAGCATCCACGTATTCACTCCATTGTATATTTTGAAAAACCAGCGCACACATTAGTTTAACCCTGACACAAAACGAGAGGATTGCCTGGAAAAAGCGCTGCCCCCCGGACACGGCGGCATAGTGGCAGGTAAGGCATGAGGATTCAGTGTTCTGCTCTTTTTTTCTTTGACTTCTTTGAAACTACACATGGTCATTTTGCATCTCATTCATTCACCGTGACAACCCCCAAATCTAACTCCTCCCCACACTCCTCCTCCTCTTCCTCCTCCAGGGGTTTAACTGAGAGACGTGATGTTGGAGCGGCCACCAGGGGGCACTGTAATACGGCGTCCTGCAGCCCTGATGGGGAGATCGTCTGGAGTGGGGGGTCCTGAGAAGAGAAAGAGAATAACAATACATTATTAGACATGAACCGGTAGCAAAAGTAATTATATAATAAATATAATCATATTTTGTATTGCATATCATCCTGGTCTGACAGCACATGACATCACATTACATCACATTACATCACATCACATTACATCACATCACATTACATCACATGACATTAGATTACACATTGCACTTTTAACTTGTAAATATGTATTTTCTTGTATATTTGTATCTTGTACAGTTGCTTTGTGTTTGTGTTGTCTTCTCTTCTCAGGACGACAGATGGAAATGAGCTCTGAGCTACAGTCTGGTACAAACATCTCTGTGCTGAATGTAATTATACACTGTCCTAATAAACCAACACAATGAGATGCAAATGTGAAATATCTTGTGCTTAAAGGTTTTATATTACACCAAATGGATTCTTGTGAGCTTTAAACTTCTGTTTCATTCACACATGCTTGAATAAAACTTTATTATTAGTCTGTCTACATCACCAAAGCTCAAAGTGTTTTCTGTCTGAGAGAAGAACTCAGCCTAAATATGCAGAGTTTCTGATTCATTTTAAATGGTTTGCAAAGTTTTTCCTCATTTACCGTCTACATTCTGAACCATTATTCACTGTGATCACTTTATAAGGTCTTTTTGCAGCTTTCAGAACAGAGCGGAGTTTTGCTGTCATCAGCTTCCTGATAATCGGACGATAAAAGTCTTTATAATTAGATCCAGACACCACATGTACAGTACATCTGTATATCTGTATATCTGTACTGGGGGAATGGAGACATCAGATACTGGGCCTTTAAGAGCCTTTGGCGTTTGTTTTGATACGCTGCTCCTGGCTTAAGGAAAACAGGAAACGGCCCCGATCCCAATGGTCAAACTTTTAACAAGTGGCCATCAGATGTGTTCAGATTCTTACATTCATGACGTCTTATTCCAGATGGAGCCAAAGGTCTGTATAACTGTACAAATGTACAGGTGATTTGTATCTGTATAACTGTACAAATGTACAGGTGATTTGTATCTGTATAACTGTACAAATGTACAGGTGATGTGTATCTGTATAACTGTACAAATGTACAGGTGATTTGTATCTGTATAACTGTACAAATGTACAGGTGATTTGTATCTGTATAACTGTACAAATGTACAGGTGATTTGTATCTGTATAACTGTACAAATGTACAGGTGATTTGTATCTGTATAACTGTACACATGTACAGGTGATTTGTATCTGTATAACTGTACAAATGTACAGGTGATTTGTATCTGTATAACTGTACACATGTACAGGTGATTTGTATCTGTATAACTGTACAAATGTACAGGTGATGTGTATCTGTATAACTGTACAAATGTACAGGTGATTTGTATCTGTATAACTGTACAAATGTACAGGTGATTTGTATCTGTATAACTGTACACATGTACAGGTGATTTGTATCTGTATAACTGTACACATGTACAGGTGATTTGTATCTGTATAACTGTACAAATGTACAGGTGATTTGTATCTGTATAACTGTACACATGTACAGGTGATTTGTATCTGTATAACTGTACAAATGTACAGGTGATTTGTATCTGTATAACTGTACAAATGTACAGGTGATTTGTATCTGTATAACTGTACAAATGTACAGGTGATTTGTATCTGTATAACTGTACAAATGTACAGGTGATTTGTATCTGTATAACTGTACAAATGTACAGGTGATTTGTATCTGTATAACTGTACAAATGTACAGGTGATTTGTATCTGTATAACTGTACACATGTACAGGTGATTTGTATCTGTATAACTGTGTATAGGTGATTTACTCTTCTGGAAACAAACTGACGATGCACAAATGTAGAATATTTTCATTGTTTGTTTGGCATCGGCTCCACAAACTTGTCATGTTGATACTTTGCAATACTTTACATCACGCTGGGGGTGTTCTGCCTCATTACCTATGGAGGAATGTTCAGCAGTTGCCGTGGTGACACACTATCAAAAAAGTTTTATGAGCGTCTGAACTCACACTGTGTTAATCACCACAAACACATTTGCAGTTGTGTTTGTTTCATTCACACACAAACTCTGTGTATTTAGGTTTTGCTCTTAAATGGAAAACACTCTGTTCCACCTTATGATGTCATGTGGTAAAACAGGAAGTGCTCCACTGTGTTTTTAAACTCCTACGAAACTCCTAAACTAGAAACATTTGGATAATTTCAGCCCTGGAATTTCCCTTCTCTACTGAACCAAAGGGAAAAAGAAGCTGTTAACTTAAAAAAAAACTACCTCTACATGACATCACAAGGTGGAACAGAGCATTTTGAGCTTTGGAGATGTACAGGTGAATAATAAAGAGTGACTCAAACATGTGAATGAAACAAAACACAGCTGCAGGTCTGTTTTGAGGAGGAAACATTAGAACACGGCTTAAAGCTCATCACAGTCCATTCTGTGTAACACTGGACCTTTAAAGTTGTGATGAATTATTCCTGAAATAAACTGACAGTGCAAAAATGTTGAATCATATTTGCCGTATTAATCTGGAGTCTTAAAACCCTTTCACCTGACGGCGGATTTGGGGCTGAATAATGGCGCCTCTTTCTGAATGTGTTTGTTTAGACTAACAGAGGAAAGTGGAGCTGTTCTTCTTTCACCCCAACATGAACCAGCAACCAAACTGCAAGAACAGGCCCATTTTACGCAAAACTGCTTTAAAGGTGCATTGTGTAACTTTTCCGGTGGAGGGTCCATAAATGCCTTTTTTTGCAGGTCAGATCTGTGGAGAGGCGACTCCGCTCACAGTCAGAATGTCTGTTTTTCTCGGTATTTTGAGCTATAAAACCGCCTGTATTTAATAAATGTAAGGCAGAGCTGTTTAATGTGACACTGCGGAACATTCCAGGCAGAGCAATGACGTATCCATAGAAACAAGCAGGTGAAGAAGTTACACAATGTACCTTTAGGCCGTGTTAGAATGTTGCTCCACATTAAAACAGACCTGGACTTGTGTTTTGCTCATTCACATTGTTGAGTAATTCTTTATTATTCGTCTGTCCACATCTCCACAGCTCAAATGCTCTGTTCCACCTCGTGATGTCATGAAGTGGTAGTTTGCAGGTTAACAGCTGCCGTCTGTTCAGCGGTGGAAGAAGTAATCCGTTTACTTAAGTAAAAGTACAGATACCAAAAAATACTCAAGTAAAAGCACCACGTGGAAAAATGTACTTAAGTAAAAGTATTAAAGTACCAATTTAAGAATGTACTTAAAGAGTAAAAAGTAAAAGTATTTTGTGCATATTTTAAAGTCTTATAAAGCTTCAAATGTAGAGGTCTGAATACAGATTTGTGCTGAATTTTGTTCAGTAGAAACAACTGAATAATTTTTATCTGTTTTTATTTGTATAATTTCATTTGTTCAAACTAGAAATGAGTTAAAACTCCTTTTCTGCCTTTTCAGCACAGCTCAACAATAATAATAATAAAAAAAAATTTACTTTCCAGTCTAGTTCAAAAATGTAGTGGAGTAAAAGTACAGATACTTGCTCTAAGGTGTAGTGAAGTAAAAGTATCGACTTAAGCAAAATACAGATACTGAACATTTTTACTTAAATACACTAATTTATGACTTTTACTTTATTATATTCCAGGGATGTTGTCCAAATGATTCTAGTGAAGGTGTGTGGAGTTTAAAAACACAGTGGAGCACTTCCTGTATAACCACATGACATCACAAGGTGGAACAGTGTTTTCATAGAGTAAATGTGCAGAATTGTGTTAAACGTGTAAATGAAACAAACACAGCTCCAGGTTTGTTTGTGATGAGGAACATGACACAGGTCAGAAAACAGTGTAAAATGGCCGTTCACTGTCCTCTGCTTCAGCCCTGTGGCCTCAGGCCGTTCACTGTCCTCTGCTTCAGCCCTGTGGCCTCAGGTTTCCAGTCGACTCTATGTCATTATATATTCGTCCTGGTGTTTGAGCTTTAGTGTCGGGTCTGTCACACAAACCATCAGAGCTTCAGTCGTTTCCAGGGAAAAGACAGTTCCCAAAACACAACCGGGCGACTCATCACTGAGATGAGACTGCAGCACAAACTCTGCTCCATGTCACATTTTAATCATAAAATAAACCACATTCAGTTTGACTTGTTTCCAAAGGATGAGCCAGAGTCTGCAGGCGATGTGATGGTGAAATGGAAAGTACAATGATGTCAGACCAGGACAGAGCTAAATCTTGATCTGAAGCTGCTCCACTCGGCAGGAGGTGAGCCCCAGAGCTGAACTAACAAAGTCCACAGTGAGTTTTCTTTGAGGGGCGAAAATGGTCGACTTTCATAAGCATAATGTAGTTAGACACAGGACAGAGGAGAGGCCCCAACTCCTGTTTCACTTCTGCTCTGGTCTGTGCGACTCTTTACAGCAGAAGCCATTTTGAAATCAGGAGAGCTTGAAAACTGACTGTGTTTTTTCAGACAATAATTAATAATAGACATTTCTTCAAAGTTCCCATGTTAAATGCCTGTACCATACGCCACAGGAGAGTTTCAGCTGACGTCACTGTTATTAAATGCACGAGTTGATGGGAAATATTGAGGCCGGCAGCGAAACACAAACAGTGCCTGACCTCACGGCCTCTCAGTTTATCAGCAATAATGGTGAATTCCTGCTGCATTATCGGATGCACAAATAGAAGGAAGGAAGTGAAAAGAGTGAAAAGAACGGCCAATGTCGGATTAAATGACTTTCAAACATCCGCAGGGTGAATATTGACGATCCGAGCAAACCGTGGAACCCAACAGAACGAGTATGTTGGGCCCATTTCTTCAAAGGTTTGTTCATTGCTTTAAAATTCATGATTTTATGACTATATCGGGTATCGCCAAAGTGGATGTTCGGCCACATAGCTGGTGATTCAGACCAGAAATCTGCTTTTGTCCAAACTTTCTAGGGGTTGAAAAAGGTGATCTGGTGTCCTTCAATGCTTATGACCAATTTTGGGATAAAATAACCGGGATCAGTACCTTTTACCTGCTTTCTGACTACATTCACCATGTTTCTTGCTGTCGGCCAAAATATTTCCCAGCATGCAACGCAGGCTTTTGTCAACAATGAAACTCGCCTATACCATAGAATCTTTATTCAGGAATGGGACTAGCATAAATATTTAAGCCACTGAAGACCCAGAGTACAGCATAAAACAAACTGTATAAGGCTGAGAGCTAAAGCTGACACGATTCATCGAGTAAATCGATAAGAAAAATGCATCAATTATTATTTTTTGCCTCGATGCTTCGTTTTATTTTCATCCGCTCGGCGGTGGCCGGAACCTTCTGTGGTAGAGGTAAAGTTTCCGCACGACCACTGCACTTCACTGTACACACAACAGCGCGGAGCCCATGGATGTGTAATAAGAGCAGAACCTCATCTCCTCCCGTACGGCGTGGACACCGTGTCTTGTTACATACGCTGCGTGGACCGCGCTTCCTCCTGTGCCTCTAAACCAGAACTAAAACCAGGTCTAAACCAGGTCTAAACCAGGTCTAAACCAGGTCTAAACCAGGTCTAAACCAGATCTAAAACCAGGTCTAATCCAGGTCCAAACCAGAATTTGCAGGAGTTGGTTGCTGCTTTCATGTAGTTTTAAAAATCATGACAATATCAAGTAATCCAAAGTAATCAGATTACGTTACTCACTTTAAGTAATTTAATGGATTACATCACAAACTACATTTTGGGCTCTGTAATCTGTAGGGAACATTTTAAAAGTCACCTTCTCCACACTGATGCTACAACATCTAAACAGAAGCACCTGTACATTACATCAAGAGGAAAAGAAACCGTGAGCAAAGACGATGCAACATTAACAAACGATTACTCGATTATTCCAACAAAATAATCAACAGAATAATCGATTACTGTAATAATCGACAGCTGCAGCCCTACTGAGAGCGTCAATCTGCTTTCTTTTGTACAATAATATTTTACTCAAATCCCTTTTTTATCTTTTTTGGGCAAACACCACTGTGAACCATAGGACTCTGTAGTTTTATGCTGTTTTCCATCTTTAGTGTTTTTTTGTGCACTGGTTGTAGGTAAAGCTGTGACAGATGCGTCAAGTGCAAACATTTTAGTAGAGACACAATATGAGTCTCAAAAAACGTAGTGTATTAATACAATTGCAGGCATTTGTTGCAACTCTTCAGCTTTATTTCGTGCTCCACGGAGCGAATCCTCGGTCCTCATGCGGCACAAAAATCTTTCCAGATGTACTGATCCGACAGCAGAGGATACGTCAAATTTAATGACAACAAATGTGTTTTGACTCCCTGATAAATGTAAATCCTGTCAACAGAAAACAGGCTCCTTCCTCAGTGGAAAGCTGCTGTGTAAACTTATTTCTGTATGTCCAGTGGCGTCAACAGGAAACTTTTTTTTCTTGTGCATTAAAAACACCTGTAACTGAATAAACGCAAGAAACAGATACAATTTTATGCCATACTGTGGAACTTTTCAGGCGAGTAGCATTAGTGCAACATTAATACAGTATAAATACTTTAGATTCAGGTTTGGAAAATGTTCTAACAACAATTTCAGATTTTAAATAATATGGTTAGTTAGGACATCTCCAGCTCTCACCCTGGACACTCCTGACAGCTAAAGAACAGCAGTTTATGTCCAACAGCACAAACTCTCCAGTGACTAAATACTAAAGCAGCTTCCACTGTAAACACGACCCGAGCACAGAGTTCTGCTTCGACTCCACACACCTCCAACGCTCAGGCTAAAAACACATTTGGAATCGCGGCTAATCCAGGCCGTCCCGTCGCTCTGCGCTGTGGAGCAGATGCGCCGGAGTCTCACGTTAGAGAGGCTTTCTAATAGACTGTGAGCACATGTGCCAACGCAGGAGGAAGTTCTGCTGTTGCAGTTTGGGCCAAATGCCAAGGACTTACACAAGCATCCATCCCACAGTCAAGACAACGCTGAGAAAATACTGTTCGTTACGACTGTTACTGCTGTATATCATGTCAATGTGTGTAGAGAGATGAAAAACTTTAGTCAAAATGTGTATATTATGTATTTAGTATTCAGTATTAGTGGTGGAAGAATAGTAAAGGTATAAATACAAAAAGTAGTTGTAGTATATTTACATTTTTAGGTGCATTGTGAAAGGGTTTGTCAAATGCTGTTCTCCATGGAGCTGTTATTGCTTTGAATTAGAGGAATGTTTCACAGTACGGCATTAAACCACCGCTTTCTATTATCATGGAGACCAAACCAGACCAAGTTACAGGTCAGATCTTTGGAGAGGCGACACCGCTCACAGTCAGAATCCCTATTTTTCTACATATTTTTGAGCTATGAAACCACCTGTTATTGAATTAATATAAAGCAGAGATGTTTAATGCTGCACTGTGGAACATTCCAGAGTAAAGACATATCCATAGAAACAAGCAGGTAACGAACCCCCGACCAAAAAGTTACATAGTGCAGTTTTAATAGTAGTAACAGTTATAGTAAAAGCCGTTGACTTTCAGATTTTTTTGGTGTTAGATTATAGTTTATTGTTTTCCACTTTATTTTATTCTGTTTTATTTGTTGCATGTTTAGTGTTTGTCTACATTCTGCTCCAAGCACCGCAGTAATATTGTGAACCTGTTCACTCATATGGCAATAAAACTTTTCTAATTCTGACTCAGATACTCAATACTAAAACTTACATCGACACTAGTACTAGTACTACTGAACAGAAATGAAGCTTTTGTGAAGCGCTTTAGAACGATCTCTGCATCAGAACAAGACACAAGGACATATGCCATAGACTGTATACACCAGTACTGTATATAAATGGACATAGTTAATCCACTAGCCACAGCTTTCCAAATAGGAAGTCCCTTTGTATTGAAGTCACGTTGCCTCTCTGTGTAACCGCTGCTGTCAGACTTGTCCTTTTGGTCTTAACATGTTTGTATTAACCTGGTGTTGCTGTGATACTCGCGGTTGGAACGACAAATATAGAACTTGGCTACAAATTCTGCACTATCACTGCTAATTATCACTGTGGTATCTGAATTAGGTAGTGAGGATCAAGTCCTTAGTATGGAAATCGGGTTTCTTTAAATGTTAATATAATAATAATAACACCAGTTTTTACTCGGGATGTAACAATAACCGAAATATCTTCATATCCTATTGTCAAAAGTCTCACAGTGATACCGTGGGCCATCACAATATATCGAATCGCAAGTTTCTTCGCTTAAAGGGACAGTTCGGTATTTTAGACACATTTCCTGGTGCTCCAGAGTGTTGGAGACGTGTGGAGACACTTGTTTAAATCTTCCTCCAGTCCTTGTATTTGCAGAGGTGCTGGTGCTGGGCTAGTGCAGGTCAATGGCCACAGTCGTCCTGCCACTAAAAACAGTCTGAGCCACTCCACAGACCCGAGGAAACTATTAGAGCTCCAGACTGTCCCTGTGAACGTCTGTGTCCAGAGAATAATTTTAGAAGTAAAACCAGCCGTTACATTTGAAGGATTTATGTCTGAACAGTGAGTCGTTCTTCCTGATAGAAGCTCGGCAGTGGCGACTGATATATGAGAAAATAGAACCTCAACATGAGACGATTCAACATGCGAGGTTAGTTTTACTTCAAACATTTTGTCCTATGTCCAAAATTTTGAACTGTCCCTTTAAATTCGTTGTTATGGTGCAAAAACAGAGAGAACTACATATATTATTTGCTCTGGCGAACATCAGAAGCAGCTCCCTCTTTCCTGTGTCACTTGAGGAAAAAACTAAAACTAAAACACAATTCTTCCCACACGAGTCCATCTTTCCCAATATCAGGGAATAATTTTAAAGAATAGATATTTATATAACTCTGTGCTCTGTGTCATTCCAATCCACATGATGAAATAACTTCTTGTTTTGTTAACTTCCACAAAATGTCAGTCAATATCGTACCGTGAGATGGATATTGTGAAAATATCGTATCAAGAGGTTATGATATTTTCAAGTCCCTCGATTCTATGAGAACATCTCTTGAGTCGACTAGAGATTCCCCCTTTTTCTTGTCCGCTCTGACTCCACCGGCCAAGTTTGGAGTGGGAGATGAAGGAAGCCATTACTCACTTGGATTCAGCGCAAATATTTCAAACGTGAATCACGAACCAAAAGTGTAATGGAGTTAAGAGGATTCAACGGACACAAATTAGCCCAGCGTCAGTCACCGAATATAAGGTTTCGATTAGGAGCTGTCCTACCGTCACGGCCGACCACATGAGAGACGGTAGGTTTGAATGAGGCCACATGCCGCGAAGATGAACGGCCTCGAACGACTGAGGAACGATTCCAGAAACAAACAAATTGAGACGAGCTTCGCACCACACGGAACACAAGGTACAGTGTGTTTTTAGGACAGTACAGTAAACAGGACGAAGAAGAACTCCACTGCGGTAATGGCCCTATCACGCAATGACTGCATTTGTGCTGCACACTGGAATCAATGTGTATCTTTATAGTAGCTGGGACTTCCCAAATATATGACCCTAGGCTGTGTAAAGATGTGGAATATGTGAGTGTGAGTCAGTCAAATGAAGCTAATCGAGGCTCGCAGTTATAGGGGCGAATTGGAGCCGATTCCCATACGTAGAATTCCGACTGCGAGTCTCAAAGAGGAACAAAGAGCCGATCAGGAGCGAAGGCGTCCGACCCACACTACTGGCTTAGCTGTCAATCAAACCTGCTCGATTTGTCTGTTATTAATGTTCATATCTTGATTTACATGTAAAATATCAAAATAAAAAGATCACGTGGAGCGGGTTAATAAGAACCTTTTAGACCAAAATGAGGCCCCTGAGAGCAGGAGTCACACAGAGAGAGGGGCCACATGTTTTCAATAGAAAGAGAATTGGAGCCAGAATTACGGCTGGGCGGTATACCGTTTGAACCGGTATACCGTTTGAACCGGTATACCGGTAATTTTTATTTTTATGATATGAATTTTTTATTTACCGCCATACCGTGTGTGCGCGCATATGTCGGCAACACAGAGCGGCGGAACGTCGCACAGCGGTAGATTGAGCGGGGGCTGTTTTTCAGTGTTACACCAAACAAGCCAACAAGCCAGGTAAGGATAGCGAGTTGAGTAGAAAGTAAAATCTGCATCTTCTCCCCAATCTCTGCGTAACGTTGGCACTGCAGCACAAAACACTACACAGACGTCCCTGGAGGCGCGTTTGCTAAAGGGACCGTCTGTGTAGTGTTTTGTGACACGGGCGAGAGCGCGGGTGCGCGGAGCCGCGCACTCCGTCTAAAGGGACCGTCTATGACAAGAAAAGCAAACGTTGGAATGATATTACCAACTCTATCACACTCCACTGAGCCAAAGACAAAAATACCGTTAAATACCGTGATACCGTGATAATTTAAAAAAATACCGTGATAACAATTTTTGGTCATACCGCCCAGCTCTAGCCAGAATCAATAGAGCCAGAATTGATGGAGCCGAATCGCGCCCACGCTCACTTCCTGTTTGGAACATAAAGGCTCGTGTTTTAGCCATTTCCAGTCTATGTACAGTATATATGACTCAAAAAGCATAAACCACAGTGCAGAAGAATGTGGAGGTTGAATCTGTGGTTTTAAAGACACATATTGAGCTTGTGTGTGAAATACAGTCAGAATCTACGACACCCGGGGATTATTATGTTATAATTTGGACATTTTACATTGAAATATTAATCTATAAGGACTTAATAAAAGAAATAAGTTCGCTGACTGTGCCCAATGGAAGCTGATGAAGAGCCACAGAGTTGTTGGAGTTTCCTCTGGAGCTGCAGATCAAACTAATGAGCAGGAGATTTTTTTGTCAACCTGATGCTTTTGTCTCTTGTAGAATAACTCACAGTGGGAAGAGGAACTTTAACTTTAAGATGTTACTTGAATCAAAATATTACTCAAGTAAAAGCTAGAAAAGTACTGAAAATACAATTCGTCCCCTTGGAATTAGAAGGTTCATTCTGACATTTTTGGCAAAATGGAATAATTCTTGTTTCTGGGTGTAATGTTTTTTTTGTTTTTTTTTTGTTTTTGCTTTGAGGATTTTATCTTCCGTCCGTGTTCTGTTACAGAAGACAGTATTTTTGGTCTAAAAAGGACATTTAAATTTAAATTTCAGATACATTTTCATGTATTGTGAGTCAGTATGAATGACTTGAAAGTTTTAATCTTACATTTGATATTATAATAATAATTAGCTGCTTGTGAACTAACTAAAGACTATTTCAAGTCAAGGAAACAAACAAAAAGAAATTAATCTTTATTTATGTCTGAATAACAAAATTTATTGCTGAATTATTATTGGATATTCTATTTGTAACTTATGTTTGTGACCATAAAAGGGCCGAGTTTAATCATTTAAACTTCCATGTTGTCAAAATGTTTCACATTTGCCTTAAATATGTATCATGTTCTTATTTAATAAAAATAAGTTGACCACTGGAATAAAAGTTGTTGTTTTTGGCATGTTTTGCAGAGAGAACCTTATAATTCCAAATGAATCATGGTTTTCAGGATTAGCAGCTTCAATCTGCCAAACATCACTTCCCAGAACATCCAATTTCTCAAATGTCACAAATGTTCTCAGTTTAGGCTCTGAGTGTGACCATAACCCCCGTGTATCAGACAAGTGTATCGGCTCTTTTATTTCTGCTGTATAAGTGGCAAAACTTCAAACCGAAACATCTCAGAGGCACCAGAACCGTCGAACTCTGAGGGAACCCATTTCTTTTAAATGCAAATGTAAATGTAACTGAGCACTGCCCACATCAGTCTATAATTCACTGCATATATTTCACGGTGGTGACAGCTTCTGGCGTGTCTCTGGTTTCGATCTTAACACGAGCCGACACACAAAATGGCAAAGCTAAAGCTGGTGTCAACACATGAGGACGCGGCGCCGGAATATCTGCGGTCACCTGACAGAGTGAAGCCGGACTGGTGCAGGTTTCTGGCGGGCTGTTTGGTGGGGGAGGTGCGGGCCGAGGCCGATGGCGTTCCTCCGCGGGACAGAGAGTACTCGGATACTGGGCCGTCGTACATGCCCCTGGGGACGGCCTTCAGGACGGCCAGCTGAGGACCAAGAACACAGCAAAGAAGAAAAGGTTATATTTATGGTGACACCTGTTTAGTGTTATACGGCGTGTTGAGTGACGGGAATGATGTGGGCTTTTTTTTCAGAATTCCTGTAAAATACTTAAGTCAGATCGTATTGAGTCTGTTGTAAAGGTCTTGTATTACACAGAATGGATTCTTGTGAGCTTCAGGCCATGTTATGATCCTGTTACCTCATCGAAAACATGCCTGGAGTTATCTTTTGTTTCATTCAAACATTTATTTTACTGGTATGTCCACATCTTCAATGCTGAAAATGCTCTGATGCACCGTGTGATGTCATGTAGTGGTAGTTTTCAAGTTAACAGCCCCTTTTTACTTTTAGTTCAGTGGACAAGGGCAAATCCAGGGCTGAAATGATCCAAATGATTCTAGTGAAACACTTCTTGTATTACCACATGACATCACAAAGTAGAACAGAGCGTAACTCAGCGTAAATATGCAGGATTTTTATGTTAAAAAGGTCATTTTAAAGGTAATAGTGGTAGTTTGCAATTGGGCAACAACAATGAAAGTACCATTAATGAAAACCCTGTGTAACTGTCCAGCACTTTTGACCCTGATGACGTCTCGTCTTGTTTTACTTGTGTTGCACCTCAGCACAGTTCAGAAGTCGCCACTGGTCACACCCTGCAGGGCCTGACCGACTCTGACTCTGCCCTTCGGCCACGGAGCCGAGTCCAAGTGTTTGGCCGTGGACCAGGACCAGGACCAGACTGTGGCGGTTAAGAGCCTCAAAGATCAACAGTTTAAGGAAATGGAGCACGAGGTAAGTCATGTTTGTCATATTAAACTGGCTGGTCAGAGTCACGCACTTCTGTCCTGATTCAAATACATTTTTTGCAAAGATTTTATTTTGTATTAGCAGAGGTGGAGGAGTAGCCATAGCCAAGCTGGGGGGCGCTATAAGTGCTCAGTCACTTACAATATGTGCTAAGAGGGAAATACAACTAAAAACCATACATACTTTTCAACTTTATTATTGTCCTAGAGGAAAATTATTCTGTCAGACATACAGTAGACATACAATACAATTCAATACTACAGTTTCAATAATTCAGTAATACAGTAATCACAGCTTAAGCTTAGCTCAAAGATGCAGACAAACATTCCCTTAAAAATAGGCAAAAAAGAACAGGTGCTGTATGTATCTGCATTTCACCACCACTGATCCGAGCTGTAAGAGCGTTCATCCTGGTTATGGCTTCAGAAATAAAGGACGTCTGAGCTCTGAGCTCTGATTCTCAGACGCCGCCCAAAGGAAGGAGGGTAAACTCCATAAAGATCAGGGCTTTCCATTATTTATTTTACCTGTCAAGCCAGAACTGCACACTCTGATAAAACTTCATAAACACAAGTGGATCTGAAGCTGTTTCCTGTCTCCCTGATTTCAGAGGGCGTGACTGACGGGTGGATTAACCAATCAGAGAGATGCAAGTTCTGTTCACTCCAAAAAACCAACATGACTGCTTACACGCACAAAAAGAGAGAGAACTCAACACAGAGGACTGAGAAACAGTGAGGATTTTCCCCGAATCGGCCGTCGAAGCAGCAAACTCTTACTTATTATTTACTACAGGTGACAGGATTACCACTTGATGACATAACAAAGTGCAAAAGACTATTTTGAGTTTAGGATGTTATCAACACTGAAACCAGAGTTCAGAGCCTTGTTACAGTGCCCGTAGGACTTGACTTCATCTCTGGCAGTGACATAAGACAAACACTACACTGACTTTACAGTGGTCAGACCTAATAAATCCAATCAAATACATGTGATTTTGTTTAACGTGATTTAAGACCTGAGGTGGTTCTTCCATTACAAACTCACCGCTGCCCAACAAAGCCAAACGTATGAAGTAATGAACCTCCAATAAGTCACTGTGGTCAGTGAGGAGACGTCCTGGTTTAAGGGAGGACATCATTTCATAGGACAAAAACAGGAAATACTACTACTACTACTACTACTACTACTACTGATACTACTACTGCTACTGCTACTACTACTACTACAACTACAACTACTGCTACCACTACTACCACTACTACTACTACTACTACTACTACTACTACTACTGCTACTACCACTACTACTACTACTACTACTACTACTACTACTACTACTACTGATACTACCACTACCACTACTACTACTACTACTACTACTGCTACTGCTACTACCATCACTACCACCAGCTACCGCTACTACTACCACTAGCCAACCACAACCACTGCCACCACCACTACCACCACTACTACTACCAGCTACTACTACTACCACCGCTACCACCACCACCACTACCAACTACCACTACCAGCACTACTACCACTACTACCACCACCACCACCAACTACTACCACTACTACTGCTACTGCTACTACTACTACTACTACTGCTACTGCTACTACTACTACCACCACTACTACTACTACCACTACTACTACTACTACTACTACTACTACTGCTACTACTGCTACTACTACTACTACTACTACTACTACTGATACTACTACTACTGCTACTACTACTACTACTACTACCACTACTACTACTGCTACTAGTACTACTGCTACTGCTACTACTGATACTCATTACTGCTACTTAGTCACTTCCACTACTTAATAACTGAGGCCATTTCAGGACATTTGTAAAACTTTCATCTGGATAAGTCCCGACCGCACACTTGATCTTATTAGTGACCCCAGAGGGAAAAGGCCCATAGCAACAATAAATCACAAATTTAAACAGAAGTACAACCTTGAGTGGATTTTAATGCCAATCGAACACCACAAAGTGACTACATCTACGGACATTTCCTCTGCGCGGTGGGTCTCATGGAACTTTCTACTCTACATCTTTAATGACAAAAGCAGGACCACCTTCGCTGTTTGGAGCCGGAGTGAAAAGTCCGGCCAGGATCTGACCACAGGACTCTGGGGGACTCTCCTGTACGTTTAGGAGTTTAGATTAGGTGGAGCTCCTCGTAATCCTGTTTTCTATTTCTGACCTTAAAAGAGTGAGTTATTTTCTGATATACTAGTGTTATAACGCTGTGTCCTCATCACACACAAAGCTGGAGCTGTGTTTGTGTGACTTCCTCGCTCTTCTCTAATACAGTCGTGGCCAAAAGTTTTGAGAATGACACAAATATTAATGTTGGTACCAGGACGTCCTCTGAGAGCAACTTCCCCCAACCGTCCAGAGCAGTTTGGTGATGAACAAAGCCTTTTCCAGCAGGATGGACCTTCCCATAAAGCAAATGGAATAACTAAACGGCTCAGGGAACAAAACATAAAGATTTTAGGTCCATGGCTATAAAACTCTGGCAGCACGGTGGCTGAGTGGCAACACTCAGGCCTCACAGCAAGAAGGTTGCGGGTTCGATCCCCGGGTCGCCCGGGCCTTTCTGTGTGGAGTTTGCATGTTCCTCCCCGTGTCTGGATGGGTTTCCTCCGGGTGCTCCGGTTTCCCCCATCAACCCAAAACATGCCCGCACCCCTATGAACTAACATCAAGGACCATGTTGTCCACCCTCCTGTGGGCTCACCACCTGCAGAGGGGTTCATAGGGGGGGTCAGGTGCTATGAGTATTGGGCAGCACGCTGCCCCCGCGACCCAGCCGGATTAAGCGGGAGAAGATGGATGGATGGATGGATGGGCTATAAAACTCCCCACTGAGAACTTGTGGTCAGTCCTCAAGAGACGATGGACAAAAAAACACAAATTCTGACAAACTCAAAGCGCTGATTATGTAAGAACGGAGCCGTCAGTCAGGATTTGGTCCAGAAGTTGATTGAAACTGAGAACTGCACAGGTCTTGAAAAAGAAGAGTCAACACTGCAAATATTGACTCGGTGCATGAACTTGTGTCATTCTCAAAACTTTTGGCCACGACTGTACAGGAAGTGCTCCACTGTATTTTCACACTTTCACTAGAATCATTTGAGATACTTTCAGCCCTGGAATTGCCCATCTCTACTGAACAAAAGGTAAACGGCAGCTCTAACTTCACTTAACTTTGAGCTCTGGAGCTACAGACAGACTAATAATAAAGGGCAACTCAAACATATGTGAATGAAACACAACTCCAGCTGTATTTTCTGAGGAAGTACAGTGTTTCCCGCAGAAAACTGGTTAGTCAAGGCGATGATGGGGGGATTTTTGTGTCTGTGTGAGTTTAGATAGACGGGTGAAAGTGCAGACCGGGGCACGACGACCAGAGTTTTCAGAGTATTCACATGGTTAGGAGGGATGTAGACTCTAACTATTAAGCAGTGCAGGAAACACTCAGGTTCTGACGTTATAACACAGCTTTACATTTAGTGTAATATGGGACCTTTAAAGTCCACACACCTTCACAAGAGTCATTTGGATGGTTCCAGCTTTGGGATTTTCAGTCTCTATTAAACTAAAGGCTAAAAGTAACTTGAAAACTACCACTACATGACATCACAAGGTGGAACAGAGCATTTGGAGCTTTGGAGATGCATAACTTACAATAATGGGATGACTCAAACATGTGTGGGGATGTTTCTGATGAGGTAACATGGCTAAAAGAGTCGACTCTGTGATAATAACTTTAATTTCCCCTCTGTTTTTCCCCACAGTGAGACTCTCCAGTACCTGTTTCCGGGCCTTGATGCGTTTGTAGGCGAAGTCTGGGTAGGGGGAGCAGGGGATGAAGCGTCCAACCCCAGAGGAGGCGTGGAGGGTCCCATCCTCCACCACGATCTTCCCCTGACACACCACCACCTGAGGGGCCCCGCGCAGCTCCAGGCCCTCCAGGATGTTGTACTCTGCAGCCTGAAGAGCGAGAGGAGAGACAGGGTTTACGACAGCAGAACTCGGGTGGTCCCTGCAACTTATATATAACATGTTTCACACTGAGTCCATAGACCAAATATATGAATCCGAATATGAATCAAAAAGGAAAAAAACTCATCCGTTTTTTTCATTTTGGTTTTATAGACAAATAATAAAGAAAAGAGTTATTTTTTTTCATTTTTCTTATTTTTGGTTCTATATTGAAAAACGACCGAATGACACATGGACTGTTCTCTATTTGGTTGTTTTTATTACTATAACTTCTATAACTTGCCTGTCGGTTCTTGGTCTCTGTTTTCATAAATTTCCCCCAAAAAAGTGCGACTTATACATGTTTTTTTCTTCTCTATTACGCATTTTTTGGCTGGTGCTTATACCCCGGAGCGACTTATAGTCAGAAAAATACAGTAGTATTTTTGCACTTCTCAGATTCATTTTACAAATTATCAGTGACGTAACAATAACCAAAACATCGCGATATCGTGGGCCATCACAATAGTCTCTTCGCTTAAATGACTGATTATGGTGCAGCAGTAGAGCTCTTTTTCACACACACCTTCACGAGAATCATTTGGATGATTTCAATCCTGGAATTGCCCGTTTCTGCTGAACTAAAGCTAAAACGTGAACTTGAAAACTGCCCCAGAGCATTTTGAGCTGTGGAGATGTAGACAGACGAATAAAAACGAGGTTTCTCAAACATG
Source organism: Odontamblyopus lacepedii (assembly GCA_034769755.1). Lineage (NCBI taxonomy): Eukaryota > Metazoa > Chordata > Actinopteri > Gobiiformes > Gobiidae > Odontamblyopus > Odontamblyopus lacepedii. Next base: position 1,036,193 of record CM068352.1, on the reverse strand, counting down.
AACGAAACAAAACTCCAATGAGGTAACAACATTCTCTCATGGCTTAAAGCTCATGAGAGTCACAGCTGGGGTATTTTTGCATTCTGAGGTCAGTGTTGCCCACAGCGAAAACTATTCATTAACCAGCAGATATTTCCAGACCCACGTATTTCCAAACACATTATCGATGCCGCTCCCTCCTCAGTCACTTTATTCCTTCAGAGTCAAAGGACACAAAAGTGGCACAAACTGGAGTCGGAGCGTTGAACAACCACAAAACGCCAAGAACGTTTACAGACAGACCAGACAACCGCTTTTTTGTTTCCTAAACGTGAGGTAACTTTCCTGGTGAAGGATTCGCCACGTGTTTGTATCCACGGAGATGATTTCGCTTTGGCGGCAATGTTCCACAGTCGAGCATTAAACGTGTAAATCTCCATGGAGACCAGCAGGTGACAGACCAGGTGAAGGTAAAGTCATGATTTTGGTCTCGACCATTCGTCTTTACTCCAGCTTTAGAGTTTACAGAGAAAACTTTGCTTCATGACATCACAAGGTGGAACAGAGCATTCTGAGCTCTGGAGATGCAGACAGACTAACGATAAAGAATGACTCAAACATGTGTGAAGGAAACAAAACAACTCCAGGGACATTTCTGATGAGGTGATATGGGACTTTTCACCAGTGTCTATTAGAGATGTGCAAAAATACTGAAACATCACTATATCGTATAGTTTATATTCAAGTGTTATTTGTAATTATACAGGCTGCAGTAAACTTAACATTTTTTCTCTTTTTAAACCCAAACCTCCCACCCTACAATTCCCTCATGAGCCTCACATATACAATATACATACACAGAACACACACACATATACAATATACATACACAGAATACACACATATACAATATACATACACAGAATACACACACACATACAATATACATACACAGAATACACACACACATACAATATACATACACAGAACACACACACATATACAATATACATACACAGAATACACACACATATACAATATACATACACAGAATACACACACATATACAATATACATACACAGAATACACACACATATACAATATACATACACAGAATACACACACATACAATATACATACACAGAACACACACACATATACAATATACATACACAGAATACACACACACATACAATATACATACACAGAATACACACACACATACAATATACATACACAGAATACACACACACGTTAATAAGTGGCTCCTGGATAATCAAAAGTGCACACATATTTCTACTTAGTGTTTTTACTAACATTTTACTAATTATATTTTTATTATGTCTCTGTTCCGTATTTATATTCACCGTGTTTGGAAACTATGTGTCTGTACAATTGCTACTGTGCTAATTGCATGTTTTAAGCAGATAATTGCTCATACTGCATCTTCATGTTTTTTGTATCTGTGTCTGTGTCAAGCTTTTCCATCAACCTGCCCTGGGACTGCAGAGGAAAATTAGCCTTTACGGCTAAATCTGGCATATTTACATGTTCGTGTGTTCATGTCAATGAATATGCATTGTCCCATTTTAAATAAATGAAATTTAAATTTACATATACATTATACATACACAGAATACACACACATATACAATACACATGGATAGTTTAGTCGTACAGTTTAATTTGATGATCCTGTATCGATATCATGAGCTGCTGTATCAATATATTCCATATATATATTCCAAGAGTATTTTTTTGGTATATTTTACAAAATTATTTTGTGAAGCTACATTTGTGTTTGGGGAAAGGAAACTTAATACAAAACATTTCCCTGTTTTCATGAGTAAAATGGGCATTTTTCATATTAACTTTGCACAAACTTGGTGATTTAATAAAGACTTGTAAAGAAAAAAGAGAGAAAGTATCACAGCCACGTTTTTTACAGAATCATATTGAATCATATTGAATCATATTGAATGATACTGAATCGTAGGGAATCCAAAGTGTATTTAAAAACTCATCGTATCGCGGTATCGTATCGTATCGTTAGCCTCTTAACGATACTTCGCCCTAATGTGTGTTTTGACCTTCAGGAGCAGATGGAATAAAGTCTTGGAGTTTTGTTGTCTGATCTGTTCATTTTTGGGAGACTTTACACATTTGCCCCGTTTACTTTTTACTCTCTGCTTCTTATTCTGATCCTCACCTCATTTCTCATCCTCTCCTCTTTCTCTTTCTCCCACTTCCTTTCTGTCACCCTCTCCCTCTCTGCCATCTGTCCCTCCATCTCTCTATCTAACCCCCCTCTTCTTCTTTCTCTCTCTCACAGACTCCCTCCTCACTCTCACTCCCTCTCATTCCTCCTCCTCTTCCTCTCTCTTTCTCTCCCCCTCTGTCTTTCTCTTTCTCCCTTCCTCTTACTTTATGTCTCCCTCTCTCTCTATTTACCCCCTCTTCTCCCTCTTTCTTTCTCTCTCCCTCCTCCCATCCTTCCTCTCTCTTGTGCTCTCATACCATCTCTCTAACACCTCTCTCCTCCTTCGTTCTCTTTCTCCCTCACTCCCTTTTCCTATCACGCCCCCTCTCTCTCGCTGCCTCTCATTTCTCCTCCTTATCTCTCGCCCCCTCTGTCTTTCTTTTTCTCCCTTCCTCTTACTTTCTGTCTCCCTCTCTCTATCTACCCCCTCCTCTCCCTCTTTCTTTCTTTCTTTCTTTCTTTCTTTCTTTCTTTCTTTCTTTCTCCCTCCTCCCGTCTTTCCCTTCCTCTCTCTATCTCTCTTTCCTTCCATGTCTCTATCTAAACCATCATCTCATTCTTTCTCTCTTTCACTCCCTCCCCTGTCTCTCCCTTTCTCTTCTTGTCTCTCTATCTAATCCCCCTCCCCTTCTTTCTCTCTTGCTCTCCCTCATTTTTCCTCACTCCCTCCCTCTCTCATTCCTTCCCATTCCTCCTCCTCACTCTCATCTCTCTTCCTCTTTCTCCTTTCCTCTCCCTTCCGCTCTCTCTATCTAATCCCTCTCTCTCTTCCCCTGTCTCTCCCTTCCTCTCTTTCTTCATCTCACCATCTAACCCCCCCTCCTCTCTCCCCCTCCCCCTCTCCCTCATGGTCCCTCCTTCTCTTTCTCTCTCCCCCTCCCCCTCTCCCTCATGGTCCCTCCTTCTCTTTCTCTCTCCCCCTCCCCCTCTCCCTCATGGTCCCTCCTTCTCTCTCTCTCTCTCTCCCCCTCTCCCTCATGGTCCCTCCTTCTCTTTCTCTCTCTCTCTCCCCCTCTCCCTCATGGTCCCTCCTTCTCCTTCTCTCTCTCTCCCCCTCTCCCTCATGGTCCCTCCTTCTCCTTCTCTCTCTCTCCCCCTCTCCCTCATGGCCCCTCCTTCTCTCTCTCTCTCTCTCTCCCCCTCTCCCTCATGGTCCCTCCTTCTCTTTTCTCTCTCTCCCCCCTCTCCCTCATGGTCCCTCCTTCTCTTCTCTCTCTCTCCCCTCCCCCTCATGGTCCCTCCTTCTCTTTCTCTCTCTCTCTCCCCCTCTCCCTCATGGTCCCTCCTTCTCTTTCTCTCTCTCTCTCCCTCATGGTCCCTCCTTCTCTCTCTCTCCCCCTCTCCCTCATGGTCCCTCCTTCTCTTTCTCTCTCTCTCTCCCCCTCTCCCTCATGGTCCCTCCTTCTCTCTCTCTCTCTCTGTCGCCCTCTCCCTGTTGGTCCCTCCTTCTCTCTCTCTCTCTCCCCCTCTCCCTCATGGTCCCTCCTTCTCTCTCTCTCTCTCTCTCCCCCTCTCCCTCATGTTCCCTCCTTCTCTGTCTCTCTCTCTCTCCCCCTCTCCCTCTTGGTCCCTCCTTCTCTTTCTCTCTCTCTCTCTCCCCCTCTCCCTCATGGTCCCTCCTTCTCTCTCTCTCTCTCTCTCCCCCTCTCCCTCATGGTCCCTCCTTCTCTTTCTCTCTCTCTCTCCCCCTCTCCCTCATGGTCCCTCCTTCTCCTTCTCTCTCTCTCCCCCTCTCCCTCATGGTCCCTCCTTCTCCTTCTCTCTCTCTCCCCCTCTCCCTCATGGCCCCTCCTTCTCTCTCTCTCTCTCTCTCCCCCTCTCCCTCATGGTCCCTCCTTCTCTTTCTCTCTCTCTCTCCCCCTCTCCCTCATGGTCCCTCCTTCTCCTTCTCTCTCTCTCCCCCTCTCCCTCATGGTCCCTCCTTCTCCTTCTCTCTCTCTCCCCCTCTCCCTCATGGCCCCTCCTTCTCTCTCTCTCTCTCTCCCCCTCTCCCTCATGGTCCCTCCTTCTCTTTCTCTCTCTCTCTCCCCCTCTCCCTCATGGTCCCTCCTTCTCTTTCTCTCTCTCTCTCCCCCTCTCCCTCATGGTCCCTCCTTCTCTTTCTCTCTCTCTCTCCCCCTCTCCCTCATGGTCCCTCCTTCTCTTTCTCTCTCTCTCTCCCTCATGGTCCCTCCTTCTCTCTCTCTCCCCCTCTCCCTCATGGTCCCTCCTTCTCTTTCTCTCTCTCTCTCCCCCTCTCCCTCATGGTCCCTCCTTCTCTTTCTCTCTCTCTCTCCCCCTCTCCCTCATGGTCCCTCCTTCTCTCTCTCTCTCCCCCTCTCCCTCAGGGTCCCTCCGTCTCTCTCTCTCTCTCTCTCCCCCTCTCCCTCATGGTCCCTCCTTCTCTTTCTCTCTCTCTCTCTCTCTCTCCCTCATGGTCCCTCCTTCTCTCTCTCTCTCTCCCCCTCTCCCTCATGGTCCCTCCTTCATTCCTTTGTCGTTCGTTTCCGTCCTGCGCTCGGGCCTGACTCCAGCTTTAGTCCAGAACAGGACATGAGCTGAGCCGAGCCAAACCTGACGTCAGTGTTTTTGTGTCTCAGTATCTGCTGCTTTATTTCTGTTCACCACCAGAATAACCCAAAAAAAGAGGAAAAGAGGAAAAGAGGAAAAGAGGAAAAGAGGAATAGAGGAAAAGAGGAATAGAGGAAAAGAGGAATAGAGGAAAAGAGGAATAGAGGAAAAGAGGAATAGGCTGCGCAGACGTCGACTTTCCAGTAACAAACACCCGGAGCTCCTCCAGAACTGATTTTATCCACAGATTTAGGAAAATGTGTCAGATTTACAGACGTTTCATAAGCAGCTCCTGAGGTCAAAGTCAGTCCATTGTTTTGTGTCTGGGTGAAATCTGGGGTCAGCAGCATTAAAGGTGCACTGTGTCACTTTTCACCTGCTTGTTTCTATGGAGACGTCGCCACTCTGCTTGAAATGCCCCACAGTGTGACATTAAACAGCTCGACTTTACATTTATTCAACTGCAGCTGGTTTTAGAGCTCAAAAAGCCCTAGAAAAACAGGCGTTCTGACTGTGAGTGCGTCGCCTCTCCACAGATCTGACCTGTGACTTGGTCTGGTTTGGTCTCCATGGAGATAGAAAGGTTTAATGTCGTACTGTGAAACATTCCAGACAAACATCTCCATGGAGAAAAGCATTTGTCAGACCCTAATTATGACACAAAACCCAACGGAACAACAAAAGACAAAAGAAACAGAAAAACTCCACAGATCTGCACATCCACAGGCCTCAGCCATGATGTTTATGGACTGGGGGAAGAACGAGTTTTTATCCCTGTTATTTTTTCATAAAGCGTCTTTGAGTGTCATGAAAAGTGTATATACAAGTGTAAATATATACAAATCTCACATTTTCACAGGCTCTGCTGCTTCACTGTTTTTAGGTGTTTTCTCACATGTTTTTATGGTTTTACTGAAATACAATTACAAGCATTTCATAAGTAGCAAAAGATTTTATTGACAATTACACTGAGTTTATGCAACACGTCGATATTTGCAGTGTTGCCTGTGCAGTTTTCCCTGCAGCTGTTAATCAACTTCTGGACCAAATCCTGACTGACGGCTCCGTTCTTACATAATCAGCGCTTTGAGTTTGTCAGAATTTGTGTTTTTTTTGTCCATCGTCTCTTGAGGACTGACCACAAGTTCTCAATGGGGAGTTTTATGGCCTAAAATCTTTATGTTTTGTTCCCTGAGCCGTTTAGTTTATTCCATTTGTTTTATGTGAAGGTCCATCCTGCTGGAAAAGGCTTCGTTCATCTCCAAACTGCTCTGGACGGTTGGGGGAAGTTGCTCTCAGAGGACGTCCTGGTACCAACATTAATATTTGTGTCATTCTCAAAACGTTTGGCCACAACTGTATTATTATTATTATTATTATTATTATTATTATTATTATTATTATTATTATTATTATTATTATTATTATTATTATAAAAGAAGCCTCTTTGCTGCCAGTCTGCAGGAGCTCTACTGTCCACATAAGAGGTGCTGCTGATGATCTTTAGAGTCTCACTGCCGACTGTGCAGGAAATGTTCTGTGGAGCAGAGTGACGCCCCAGTGATGTTACAGACCCGTTTTACCAGTGTCAGTATGTGCACGCTTAGCATGCCAGTTGTCATTAGCATTACCATGAAGGCAAACCTCACTCTGGTCCCTGAACGATGTGAAAAGCGCTGATAAACTCTTCACGGTGAATAATTAGGATGTTCTGAGCGCACGAGTGAGGAAGAACTTCAGACCACTGCAAACTGTTCTTGTTTTTCATGTTTTAAGACGGTAAAAATATGGTGGTGTCTTTAAGCGTTACCTTAGTGAACTGAACAAGAGGAAACGTTTGACTTTTTACTCTGATTACTTGGCGCTGGCAAAGCAAAATTACGTGAATCAAAACTTCATTTCATCAAGATGTTGGAAGACAAACAAATAAGGGCCTCGAAATGGTAATTTGTTGATTTCTTGTGAGTAACACTGGGGAACAGTTGTTGGGTTGATTCCTGATTACACACGGACATTAAATCTGTAACCAAACAGTACAAATGTCAAACTCCACAAAGGGATCGAAGAAAACTGTTCATTTGCGGCGGAGTTTTGAATTCCACTCGACCTTTATGCTCCTGTGTCCATGAGCAAGACACACGGGCAAAACACGACAGAAACGGGACATTTTAAAACAACTAACAGCTAACTGTGTCTGTAATGTTCCACAGTACAGCATTAATCTCCATGCTCATCTGACTTTATAGAGATAGTTACGCCGGAGAGGTCAGATCTGCGGAGAGGCAGCCCTGCTCACCCAAAGACAGTACAGCAAAAGACTCTGCAAAATGGACTTTTCAGACCGTTGAACCATTTTAGAGTTGTTTCTCATTTACCCTCTCGGAGTTGTGTTCTGTGACCAAACCCCATTTTCACCACCACCGGTAAACGTCCACTGCTCTGTACGGACTTCCTTCTCCAATTTTCTTTTCTTAATCAGCGATAGACCAGATTTGGCGGCTTTATGTCGTCATTTTGGTACAAATGAAAAGAACTCTGCTCCTCTCTTTACAATGAAGTCATCTCCTGTTGGGCACCACAGTTTTCTAACACAAAAATCTGTGGATTTTTTTCTTTTGTTAAGTCATTTTAGAAGAATATTGAGGTTTAAAATATGCAAATAATAATATAATGATCCACAAATGTCACAGATTATAACTTTAGAGGAAACACAAGCGCAACATGTGATGATTAAGTCACTTTTCTGGTGGAGGTTCAGTCAAATGTTTTTCTCCACGGAGATGTTAATGCTTCAAGTTTAAATCGAAGTATTTCTCTTTGAAAAATCTGTTTGAATAAATATTTAGCTTTCCGGCTGTTGAAAATATAAGTGTGAAAACGCAGTGTTTGATACTGAATTTAGATTTATTTTGCAGAAGTCTGTGTATTTCCTTGATCATATCTTTGTCTCTGGAACAAGTAAACCCCCAATACTTGAAACACTTTTAAATATTTTGTATTCTGGTGGTTTTCCAGTCGTTTTCCAGTCATTTTCTGGTGGTTTTCTCCATGGAGATTTTATTACTTCATCTGGAATGTTTCACAGTACGGCATTAACCCTTTTAACCCTATAATAATAGCTATATTTATTGAAACACCTGGTCTTTTTGTTTGTTTTTCTTTTTTTTTTTACATACTTGCCAGATATTACGTGTTCTTAATAAAGACTGAATTGAATAGTCTATTTTTTGTCAATAACTGTGTAAAAAAATGCCCTGTGTGTGAATAATTTACACCCTTTTCCAGGAGAAGTAGAACTGTCAAGTATTTACCATTCTTATGTAATTAAATACCTAAAACTGTGTTTCATAAGACGAAAACCCCAAAAAGGAATTCAATTTTCTTACATTTTCAAGCCCTGTTTCAAGCCCCGTTTCACAGCTTTCAGGGGCAGTTTGAATGATTAAAACTGCACGAAGCAGCGACGAGTTATGGTCACCGGTGATTCCTGTGGTAGTAAAAGGGTTAAACCTTCCTATCTCCATGGAGACCAAACCAGAGCAGGTTACAGGTCAGATCTGTGGAGAGGCGACCCCGCTCACAGTCAGTATGTCTGTTTTTCTAGGTATTTTTGAGATATAAAACCACTGTAATTGAATGTAAAGTGTTTAATGTCACACTGTGGAACATTCCAGGCAGAGTACAGCCTGATATATCCACAGAAACAAGCAGGTGATGGACCTCTAACAGAAACGGTACATATTGCACGTTGAATGCCGGGCTGTGGAACATTCCAGCTCAGGGAATGTGCAGATATTGGAAAGGAAAACTCTGCCACGTGATGATTTACTGTTGTAAGTCTGAACATGGAGAATAACGTCATGTCGGAGCATCTGCTGAGTCTGTGCACGGAGCTCAGAGGAAATGAAAAGCCTGACATCATCATGGGAGAAGCCACAGGGAAAGACTATTATTACTGAACAAGAGTATTATGACAGAAACACCAGTGCACTCGTCTGTCAGTCTGTTTAAACAAAAGATTATTACAATTTATGGCCTGGAAAAGCTCACTGAGAGCGGACGGTTTGAGACGACTTACAGGACAGGAAATGGACAGACTCGGGCTATTTCCTGTTTCCTGTTCGCTGTCCCCGAGGATCCATGAACAATATGACACACGAAATACTCTATGGAGTTACTGTACATGAAATAAATAAAATAAATTGCTGCACATTTTCGGAAATGATATTTTAAGGCATAAAAAAGTTTGATATTTAGATTTTTCTGGAGAACATGTTGGTTATTAAATGGTCTATATAATGCATGTTTATTATTATTATTATTATTCTTATGTTGTTTCCGCATCAATAGAAGTGATATAAAAAAAGCTGCGACTGCATTTTGGCAAAAGAAATGTCTTTGTTCCCCATTCATTCTGATTCATTCATTCTGATCATGGACAGAAGATAAAAACATTTCCAGCACCAAAACGTCTGGTTGTTCTGTGTGTTTGTCAGAATCGATATTCTACCGGCGACTAAAGTTTTAAAGTTTTACTCACTGATCGCACAAGGATGTGGACCCCATTTGTCAAAGTTGCTTGTTGAGGAAATATTCTCGATCTTTTGGTGATAATCACAGAGCTCGACGAGCTGCAGAGTTCTGCAGTTGCCAAACTGCGTGTGCAGCCTTTGTTTTCTGTTGGGATCTATTTAAGCTAAAAATGTATTTTATGGGTTTACAAACTGTTAACTCAGAACTGCTGAAGCATTTCTGTTCCTGCCACATGTGATGGTGTAAATCTGCTGTTCCTGGAGGATCTCAGGTCTCTGCTCTGTCTTTATCCAGTATCGTCTAAACAACGAGCTGCTGCTTTGCTTATTCTCCTCATGTAGAACAGTGGATCCTTGGGGTAAATCTGCTCGATGCCTCAGCTGAACCTGACGTTTAGTCTCTGTCTGGAGGTTCAGATCCTGTAGTTTGTTCTGTCTCACGTTGTGACGTTTGTCGACTGTAGAAGAGCCTGTTTTTGTTTTAACCTGCATCAGATTAGAGAGAGACGGACTTTGTGTGAGGGACAGAAGGTTTAGTTTTCATTTTCTCTGTAATTGTGGCACAAATGCTTTAATAAATCCAGACTCTTTGATTTAAGAAAACTTCTTTTATTCTCAGATTTAAAAATCCTCGACACTGTGTCTACATCATCACTGTTTACTGACACTAAGAGTCTGAAACACCTGGAGTCGGTTTTGTTTCATTCACACGTTTAACACACAAATCCTGCAGATTTAGGCTGAGCTCTTCTCGTCTCTCATCTGTTTACATCTCCAAAGCTCAAAATGCTCTGTTCCACCTTGTGAGGTCATATGGTAATACGGGAAATGCTCCACTGTGTTTTTAAACTCCACACACCTTCACGAATTGCTCATCTCGACTGAACTAAAGGTGAAAGGAGCAGTTCTCTTACTGCTTCATGACATCACAAAGTGGAACAAAGCATTTTTTTATTTTATTTTATTTGTTTATTTCATTCATAAAGTATAAAATGACATTAATAGTGTCACAGTATCAAACATACAAGAAATGAAAGAAAAGAAGCAGAAAGAAGAGTTATTTTATGTTATCCGCCTTCTTTTCCTTTTTCAATCGCTGTGAAACATTTTAAATAAGTACATTTCATTTCAGTCACAATTATTAATCAAGTGCAAACCTAAATCTTCCCTTTTAGGCACAACTACTTAGTTTTCTTTTCCATACATACACATTGCACTGGATTTAATGTGTTTTTAATGCCGTCATTGTACTTGATTCTTTGATTTCTTTGATTTTGAGCTTTGGACACATAAACAGACTGATAATAAAGTGTTCCTCAAACATGTGTGAATTAAACACAACTGCAGGTCTGTTTTTGAGGAGGTAATAACATTCTAATGTGACTTAATGAGTCAGTTTTGTGTAATATTGGACCTTTGAGCTCTGTTGTCATGTCTCCTAAACTGAATATACACCTCAGTGTCCAGCTTTAATTTTAAAGATTAGATTTGATCTGGAGGATTAGGACAATAGAGCTGGAAAGTGGATTACACATGAGCCATTCCTGTATGTGCCTGAGGACCGGGTCTGATCCACATGTCGTCAGGGACCGGGTCTGATCCACATGTCGTCAGGGACCGGGTCTGATCCACATGTCGTCAGGGACCGGGTCTGATCCACATACGTCAGGGACCGGGTCTGATCCACATACGTCAGGGACCGGGTCTGATCCACATGTCGTCAGGGACCGGGTCTGATCCACATACGTCAGGGACCGGGTCTGATCCACATACGTCAGGGACCGGGTCTGATCCACATGTCGTCAGGGACCGGGTCTGATCCACATACGTCAGGGACCGGGTCTGATCCACATACGTCAGGGACCGGGTCTGATCCACATGTCGTCAGGGACCGGGTCTGATCCACATACGTCAGGGACCGGGTCTGATCCACATGTCGTCAGGACCGGGTCTGATCCACATGTCGTCAGGACTGTGGCATCTGTGTTCCGCCTGTTTTCCTGTGAAATCTCCAGTCTCATGACCTTAACTTATCCTCATGCAATCTGCAGTTTTGAAAAGCGCTCAAACGTCAGCACATGTTCTTCATCTCTGCGGACAGGGAAGCACTTTGAAACAGTCCCATAATCCTTCACTCTGGGAGGTCCACTGTCGTCTACGAGAACGGAAATGTAATCAGAGTAAGAGAGAAGGATGGACGATTCTGAGAGGAAGGACAGGGTCAGGACAAGAGGATCTAGTGGTAGAGGCAGTAGCAGTAGTAGAGGTAGTAGTAGTAGTACAGTAGTAGCAGTAGTAGTGCAGTAGTAGTAGTAGTAGTGCAGTAGTAGTAATATCAAGTACTAGTGTAGTGGAGGTTGTTGGTTTTTAGGCTGAGTAACAGTAGTCGCAGAAACAGGAGCAATAGAACTAGTAGAATAGGAGGAGGCCTGGATTAAGTAGTGGTAGGAAAAGTTGCAGTACTAATAGTAATAGTAATAGTAATAGTAATAGTAATAGTAATAGTAATAGTAATAGTAATAGTAATAGTAACTGTAGTGGGATTTATATTTGTGAGGTTGAGGCACAATATTCAGCTTTGCCGTTATATTAGTAACTGTAGTGGTGAGAGGAACTTTGCAAAGTTCTACAGCAGTGAGTCCAACTGCAAATTAGGTTCAATATGACATTTCAGTCGTGTTCATATTTGAAGTTCTTGATTAGAGCGACTGTAGCTCTGGTACTGATACTCTGCAGTAATTAAAAAGGGAAAAACACACTCAGATGAGCGATGTCCAAATGCTTTTTTTCTTATTTTTAAATTACATTTTGGCAAAAAGCCTTCGTCAGATCCTTGTTCTTGCTCTGGACCACAGTCCACTTTCCTCACATTTGCACCTCTACAAGAACTTTGGTGCATTTCTGTTTCATTTGACAAAAAAAAGATATAAGATTTAAGCACTTAAATCTATCAGAGAATGACTTAAAAGTAGTGAAATGATCTTGCTGCACGGACAGATCATTTTACTTGACAATTTATCTTAAAATAAACTATCTCTAGAATAGAACTAAGCAGTCTCAGAACTAAGAAGAAGATAATAAATCTGAAAACGAGACGAATAACCTGATATAAGTTTTAAAATCTTGGTCAGATCAGAGAAATGTGCAGTGACATTACGCTGGGGGTGTTCTACATGTATGTTTATGTGCACCTGAACAATTAAGTATCAGCCATGTTTTATGATTGTCTGAAAACTCAAGAAAACATACGAAATGGATTTTTGGTTTTCAACAAAAAGGTGAAACTGAAAAACTGTTGACCAGTGATTTGCTCCAGTTTTATACAAGAAATGTCCCTGGTGTCTGTTTTTGCCCAATGTGATCTCTGCCAACAGTAAAAAGAGGCATAAAACGACCCAAACACAAGAAAATGTGACTAAACTGACCTGTAAGTCATGTAAGTCATGAAGAGGCCGAGTGCAGAACAGTTTTCCTTAATGACGCACTCGTTACACAATTTTATTATTACCGACCAAACCGGAGATGTCCCAGTTTTTGATTTTGAAAACCTGGTCTCCTACAGTATTTTTATGTGTGATGGGCTTGTTTACCAGCTCAGATCATCTCAGCTGTTATAGTTCCAGCTGAATCGGGTCTTTATGGTCAGACTGTGTTAAATAAATAAATAAATGTGTTAAATAAACCTCAGATTAAAGTGTAACAGACCTTCAGACGCAGCAGTGCCAACAGTTAGCATCACACCCGCAGTGAATATCGATTACTGAGCTACAGAGCATCAGTGGTGCTAATCCAGACCTGGTTTAGTCCTGGATTAGATCTGGAGGAGCTGTTTTTGATGGGAACGTGAATCTGAAGAGTCAGTGAAATCTTCTTGTAAAAAGTGTGGATTTATTTCGGTGTAAAGGAGCTGAAACGTCTCTGGCAGCAGCTCAGACGTTCCTGTGTCTCTGCTTGTTTCTCACAAATACAAACACATGTGCAGATGCAGAGTGGACAAATCTCCTCTTACATTTGAACTCAGCATAATGGTTTTTACGAGGGCCTGTGGCGGTGCTTTAACAGGAGCCCTTAAAATACAGTGGGAGAGTTTTCCTGAACAATAACTAACAATAGATATGTCTGAGATACGGTTTGTCTGGAATGTTCCACAGTGCGGCATTAAACCTTTTTATCTCCATGGAGACCAAACCAGACCAAGTTACAGGTCAGATCTGTGGAGAGGCGACTCCGCTCAGTCAGAACGCCTGTTTTTCTAAGTATGTTTGAGCTATAAAAGCACCTGTGATTGAATAAATATAAGGCAGAGCTGTTTAATGTCACATTGTGGAACATTCCAGGCAGAGCAATGACATGTCCACAGAAAAAGTACAGCAATGATAAAAGATGTTCCAAATACTTGACTAAACATGTTATTCAAAGCCTCGTTCTGTCTCATTTGGAGTTTTGTGGCTGTTGGTCAAATACTTCAGTGAATCTGAGGAAACTACAGTTGGTGCAAAACAAAGCTGCGCGTGTGGCTCTAAAATGTGCGTTAAGAACAAGTGTTATCGAAATGCAGAAGCAGCTCCTGTGGCTTTGGGGGAAACATCGATGTTTGTCTGCAAAAACGAGCTTTTTAAGAAATATGATTCCACCTCAGACACCTTCATAACCCCACTCACGGCCCTTCATAACCCCACTCACGGCCCTTCATAAACCCACTCACAGCCCTTCATAAACCCACTCACGGCCCTTCATAACCACACTCATGGCTCCTCCACATTCAGGACAATGTTTCACTGCCAAAATGTAAAACGAGTCAGAAAACAGTGACGTTTGGAGCCATTTACCTCCGAACATTAGAGAACAAACCACTGCTTTTAGCTTCAAAAGGAAACTTCAAATGCATTAAACAAATGAATGAAGTGAAATAGTCTGTATGAACTGTAGGAATTCAAATCTGTGATTAATATGTTAAAGTGACGCACTGCAGCACATGTGTCAAACATGCGGCCCGGGGGCCAGATCCGGCCCTCCAAGACCTTTAATCTGGCCCTCAGCTGATTTTTCTATTAAAATACTTAAAATTTTCAGATTTTTCTGTTAATTTTCTGCACCCTTTAGCATAGCAGCGTCTCCGGCGTTTCTGTACGTTGCGACTCCCACCAGAGCAGCACAAATGAAGACTTTCCTCTTTCCAAACGCTCTTAAAGGACCATCGTTTTGACTGTCGACCGTGACCCTCATCAGCAAAATGTCAAAAAATGAGAAAAGCAGATGCTGAGTTCAGGATTTCCCAAGAAAAATAGTCTAATTCTTATTTGTTGACAGAGGTGAATGGGAAATCTGTGCTCAGTGTGTTTGGAACAAGTGGCGTTGCTCGAGGAATATAATCTTAAACACCACTACGAGACACGGAGAAAAATACAATAACTTGAAGAGAGAACTGAGTTTTCTGATCCGGCCCTTTTGGGATCAAAGTAGTTTGCATACGGCCCCCGGACCAAAATGAGTTTGACACCCCTGCACTACAGTGTTACTGTTGTTGCTGTTGTGGGTTTTTTGAGATTGTATTAAATCTGCAGTTAATGACAAATGTAAATGATGGTTTTATGTGTATAAGTTTTGCTTTTGAATTGAAAACCTGCAAATTTAAATGGACCCGGGAAGAGGAGCTGACGCAGTCGCTGCTGAAGCTAATGAGGATCTAATAAACAAGAAACAAGAAACAAGCAGGTGAGGGACCCCCAAACAAAAAGTTACACAATGCACCTTTAAGTAAATGTTATTGTAAATTAGGATTGAATGATATAAAAAATTGTGATTGTAACAGGATTTTTCAGTGATGTTGCTCAAAACACACATTTTTAGAACTCAGAATTGCAGGATTTTCTGAACTTGTAGAGTGAGTGAATCAAATTTCAATCTAGATAAAGATTCCGTCATGTTTAATGGTGGATCAGCGTCAGGAGCACAGCCCGTCCCGTGTCAGTAAAAGCATTTGATGTGGAGCAGAGTTCAGGCTTTTTTAGTACAGTTATTAGTGTGTTCCACATGTCCATGTGTAGTGTGACCAGCAGCAACGTCAAAACCTGGGACATAATACAACTGTGAAACGAGTGCGGAATTAAGGAAAAGTGTGACGAACATCAGTGAGTCAGTATAGTCACATTTTCTTTGTGTTTTGTCATTTTTAAGCAGTTTTTCTGTATTTTACCTAAACAAACTGTTGCAGGATCAGATTGGTCCAAAATAGAGACACTGGGACATTTCTTATATAAAACTGGAACAAATCACTGGTTTTGGATAAATCTTCAGGGACACAGCGCTCAAACCTAATAAAAACTATAAAACTAAATAAAACTTAGCTTGCGACTGTAATTTTAATTGAGAAGGACTTATTTAACAGTAAAAATCAGCTCATCTGTTGTAGTTGCAGCTAAATCAACTCTTTCGGCTCAGATTGTGTTAAAATAAAACTCAGATTAAAAGCAAATTTGAGCAACAGCGCGTCAATGTTTTCAGTTTGCGTCGCGCCCCCAGGGAAAGATGCTGACATAAGCTGCAGAGTATCTAAGCACTTTTATAACTTTCAGACGCCAGAACCGAGTAATAATCACAGTAAAGCTAACAAAAACTAGAATGTTAACGTGTACATCCTGATTATCGAACAGTAAAACACTTATTTTGACCTGCTGCTTATACGATAAGTCTGTATTTGTACTGGGACAAGACACATTTAGTACAAATAAATGGGAAGAAAATGTGCACGTTTTAAAATGACTCGAGCTCAACTGAGCATCTTTTCAAAGTCGAGGCCAGAAGTGTTCAGATATGAAGCTGAAAATAAGTGTCGTGAGTTATTTTACTGACTGGACTCTGTGTCGTACCGAGTTGTGTGTTTTGGCGGTGATGGTGCGGACGGCGTCGGTGTCCCAGATCACCAGGTCTGCGTCGGAGCCCACAGCGATCCGTCCCTTCCGCGGATACAGGTTCAGGATCTTGGCTGCGTTTGTGCTGGTCACTGCCACAAACATGTTCTCGTCCATCTTCCCTGTCGTCTGCGAAGAGAAAAACACGGCCAAGAATGTTTAAAAAAAAAAGTGCATAAAGTTACAAAATTCACACCAAATCATAACTTTGCAGGGAAAAAGTGATTATTGATCATTTGCAGTGATGTCAGGCTGGATGGGGGTGTTCCACATGTGTCTCTATGGAGGAATGTTCAGCAGTTACCATGGTTACACAATGTACACATTAACAAACACTGTCAAAAAGCGTCTGAGATGATCTGAAAACTCAAGAAAAAAATACAAAATGGATTTAAACAGAACAGACTGAGCATCTTGTGACTATAAATTGATGTGTGAGAAACTTGTTTAAAGGCACAAATCAGCTCAGTTCCAACTAAACCGGCTGTTTCAGGTCAGATTGTGTCGATACAAAACGCACATTAAATTCTAAAACAGCATCAGACAGAGCCGAGCCTCGAGTTAGCGTCAAACCCCCAGGAAACGTGGACGATATCGGCTGAAAAGTATCAGTACAGTGGAGTTTTCCACCTTCAAACAGCCAAAGCGCTTTATAAATTATATCAAGAAACCACTCGCCCAGTTACACATTCAGACACCGGTGGGTCAAGTGTCCAAGGACACAACAGCAGCTGGAATCCGCCAACCTGTGGGTCAAAATCTAGTCCAGTTAAGATGCCTTGAATTAAGAAAGTTTTACTGTGATTTGAGTAAATTTCACTTGAAGTAAAATAATCTGGCAGTGGAATGAGACTTTATGTACTTAAAATATAAATAATATAAATAATCCATCTTACTACACTTAGAATAAGAAAAACAACAACTTTTTGCACTTCAAATAAGAAACAAAATCGAATGTTGCTTGAATTAAGAACAAAACACTTCTTCCACTCGCAGATAATTTTACTTGTCAAGTTGAATCTACACAAATAAAGTAAAATGTTCTTAATTTAAGTCATTTTAACTCACCTACATATTGTTTTTTCCAGTAAGTAAATCTGACTGCACAACCAATGATGTTTATGTTGAGATTTGAACCACCAACCTTCAGAGCAGTGGACAAATGCTCAACCAACTGAGCCTCTGTCGTTTGTTTTGCTTTATTTTTTGGATCAGAATTTAGCTGAATTGGTAAAAAAAAAAATTCAATTAAATCCATGTGTGATTGCAAAAAATGTTTGTGAAATTGTATGGAAAAAATAGATATTATTATTATATTTTAAAAGTGCACTTTGTAACTTAATAGTTAGGGGTCCGTCACCTGCTTGTTTCTATGGAGATGTCATTGCTCTGCCTAAAATGTTCCACAGTGTGACATTAAACACCTCACATTTATTCCACTGCAGATGGTTTTATAGCTCAAAAACACCTCTGGTTTGTAGACAGGTTTAATACTGTGGAACATCTCCACAGACAAAAGCATTTGACTGTCCAACAGAAAAGTTACACAATGCACCTTTAATAGCATGAACGGCAACACTTTGTAGTTTATATTATCTGTAAATACAATGGGGGCTGTTGGGTTAATAGAAAAACCATTAAGCTAAAATAACCCATGTGTGATTCTGAGATACTGTAAGACAGAAAAGAGAGAAAGACCCGAGTCGTGAGTGAAAACAGTTGTAGCATCAAAGCGACTCCCAGAGCCACAGAGGACGAACAGATGCACAGCAGAACAGAGACCAACACTCCAAAGAACCTTCATTCACGAAAACCCATCTACAAATAAAAAAGTCTGATACTTAATGTGTTCAGTGTGATTTCTATTAGAGATTAGAGCCCATTGAGCAGAGAAATCAAGCAGGGACTGTCCTGGGAATAGATACGATTGATTATAAAGTATGAGTGAAGGACCTTTTTGAACATTTTTTAAACCGTGAAAGAAGGAAGTGAATTTAAATCCATCCTTTTTTTATTTTTTTACTCCTGAATGTGATGGAAAAATGGATCATAAATAAATGATACAGTCTTGTTTCCATCCAGTCACACGATTTGTAATTACTTTACGTTTTGCTCTCACTGTAGCTCTGCTTTTCTCAAGAGACGTAACTCACCAGCAGCTGCGAAATTAAACACAAGGAATAAACGAATTGTGAGATCCACTGGTGGTATAAGAGCTTTTCCCTTCACTAAGTTTCAGCAGAATCTAGAGGGAAAATCTGAGCAAATCTAATGTGTGTAAAATCCCTCAGTCCAGGTAGAATCTTTGCCAGGCTGGTGTCACCTTGTGCCTCCGCTCAAGTTCATTTCTCTCCAGCTCTAGGTCAGGAATCAGAAACACTCGGAGGTTTGTAAGAACCACGGAAGTTGTAGTCGGCGCTCGGGCCAATCAGAGCAGAGCTGTGAAGCCCTGAGGTCAAACTCCAGCTCCTCTGGGTCCTTTTGTGGTGCAGCACAACAGGAAATAAATCGGTGGAGATGGATGCAGATGAAGCCAAACATTTTGTGTTGGCAACGAATCCCGACATCGAGGATTTAAAGCCGGAACAAAGAGAATGTTTGGTGAATTTGATTAAGGAGAAAGACGTTATCGCCCTTCTTCCTACGGGATTTGCTGTTGTGCCGCAGTTTCCTGGACACCACAGAGAGTTCCGGTGCATTACATACTTCACGACCAAACAGCAGCGATTGGTTAAATCAAAAAAGTACCTGAATCCTAATGCTGCAGGGTCAGACTGATGACTCAGGATATGTAGAATCCGTGGGAAAAGGAGAAATTAAATTTGACGACTGAACAAAAGTTTATTTTGGTCGAATATCATCCAAGCCACTTCAGTTCCAAGAAGTCTATATTATTTATTTACAAGAAAATGTCTGGTGCACTAGTAATAATTTGGCACTTAGAAATGTGTGAATCAGATGAAGTGATGCCAAAACCACCACCAAAGGGGTCCTGAAGTTTCTGTTTTGGACGTGGATTTTACATTGTCCAAGTGTTACTGGGAATACGCAACTTTTTGGGCATAGTGTCAATTATAGCCCGATATATCACTTTACCGATATATAGGCCGATATTTGGGCTTTTTAGAGTATCGGTTATCGTCTTAAAATCTCCAGCACATAATGATATTTAGTTTTGATCTATCTGCTACCTGAAAATTACATTTAAAGTTTGATGTTACACATTAATTCAAAGAAATTGCTGAACAAAACTTGGCTACACAGCTCTAAAAAGGGCTGTGGGTGAGTTTGCAGCAAATTGAAATGACATTATTTTAAGAAAATCATCAAATTTGGCCCTCTATATCATCAGAGTTTATCGGTTATTGGTTTCTCCAGATCCTAAATAATGGATACTGGCATCGGCCATGAAAAAACCCATATTGGTCCATCTCTAGTGTCAATGGTGGAAAATGGTTTCAGTTTTATATTTTATTGGGATATTCTGGGAAGCAGTATATCGCTCTTCAAAATGCATTATCATGTACCTTTGCTAAATCAGAAAAGCTACTGAAAATGCACAGTAGCCCCATGGTTCACTCAAGGAAACATATCTGTAGTGGCAGAGTAAAGTTAAAGTGCTCACCACAGCCTTGTCCCAGATGAGGGCCATGCGCTCCTCCACTCCGTTGACTCCTTCTGGGATCTGAGTGAAGTCGTCTTTTCCGATGGCCTTTTGAGCCACGCTGAAGGTGCAGTGAGCGCTGCCCGTCACGCTGAGGTCCCCACTGCTCAAACACACGAGAAACTGGGTTCAAATCATATGATAAAGTTAATATAACAGAAGGTCACGCTGAGGTCCCCACTGCTCAAACACACAAGAGACTGGGTTCAAATCATATGATAAAGTTAATATAACAGAAGGTCACGCTGAGGTCCCCACTGCTCAAACACACGAGAGACTGGGTTCAAATCATATGATAAAGTTAATATAACAGAAGGTCACACTGAGGTCCCCACTGCTCAAACACAGGAGAAACTGGGTTCAAATCATATGATAAAGTTAATATAACAGAAGGTCACGCTGAGGTCCCCACTGCTCAAACACACGAGAGACTGGGTTCAAATCATATGATAAAGTTAATATAACAGAAGGTCACGCTGAGGTCCCCACTGCTCAAACACACGAGAGACTGGGTTCAAATCATATGATAAAGTTAATATAACAGAAGGTCACGCTGAGGTCCCCACTGCTCAAACACACGAGAGACTGGGTTCAAATCATATGATAAAGTTAATATAACAGAAGGTCACGCTGAGGTCCCCACTGCTCAAACACAGGAGAAACTGGGTTCAAATCATATGATAAAGTTAATATAACAGAAGGTCACTCTGAGGTCCCCACTGCTCAAACACACAAGAGACTGGGTTCAAATCATATGATAAAGTTAATATAACAGACGGTCACGCTGAGGTCCCCACTGCTCAAACACACAAGAGACTGGGTTCAAATCATATGATAAAGTTAATATAACAGACGGTCACGCTGAGGTCCCCACTGCTCAAACACACAAGAGACTGGGTTCAAATCATATGATAAAGTTAATATAACAGAAGGTCACGCTGAGGTCCCCACTGCTCAAACACACAAGAGACCGAGCTCAGATCATATCACAAACTTAAAGGGAGACTCCGGCACGTCTGAAGCTAAAGTCCATGTCTAGAGGAGGTGAATTCTGTCAGAAGCCAAAAAACGGCACAGATCAGTGTTTCCTCGGTGGAGATCTCACTGTGGCAGTGAGTCTGTCAAGGCAACAAACTAGTGTAGTGATGGGGGCAAGTTCTGAACTAGTGTAGTGATGGGGGCAAGTTCTGAACTAGTGTAGTGATGGGGGCAAGTTCTGAACTAGTGTAGTGATGGGGGCAAGTTCTGAACTAGTGTAGTGATGGGGGCAAGTTCTGAACTTCCACGTAAAACACCAATTTGCTTCAGACTGAAGAAGCTTAACTCCACTTTAACCCATCTGACAACAGCCACGAGTCTAACAAACAAAACGCTCTGCCTGGTTCACTCATTAGTGTCTGGAAACGTTAGAAAACAACTTTATAATCAGCCTTAGTATTACCTTTGTTGATTTCTCACTGCACAGGCCAAAGCCCAAAAGACTTGATTCCCAATGTTGTTTCTAATCCCATTTATTTATGACTGAATTCTAATTTTTGAAAAACGCTATAAACTACATTCCTGAACCATTTTCGTTCAACAACTTTCAGTTTTTCTTCTTCACAATCAGTAGTCGATCTTCACTTGTTGCTTTTGGCGCTGGACTCGACAGTCAACACTGATCTGTGCTTTTCTGTGTTTTGGCTTCTGACAGAATTCGACCACCTCTAGCAACGGACTTTAGCTTCAAACGTGCCGGAGTTTCCCTTTAATACAGCAGAAGGATTTACAGAGGTCCCCACTGCACATAGACACAGGGTTCAAATCCCACCACAAACTCAATACAGCTTCCCTAATACTTTTCTAAAAACTAAACAGTGACCGCTCGCTCCATAAATCTTCCATTCATTTTCCCCACAGACTTTTTAGACATTTCAAATATTAAACCTATAAAAATCCAGGTGTTTTTGACTAAAATAACTGAAAAATGTAAAGTAACATTCTGTATTTTCTACCACAAAAGAAAAAAGTATAACCAATAAAAAGTTATACTCTTTGGAACACAGAGAAATTAAGACTTTTTTTCTTTGCCTAGATTTTTCTTTGTAAAAGCAAGAGTGTACACAGCTAAGTTTGGTACTTATAGACTTCAACACACTATGTGCTCACAGTATCAGGTCTTATCTACTCCCATTTCAAATGTGAAAACAACAGCTCTAAAAATGAGCATTTTACAGCATTATTTACATGGTTTAGTTCATGCGTTTTTCAGAGGAACAAAGCATCGCCATAACACAGTCGTTTATGTCCAAAAAAGCACATTTAAAATCCAAGGCTGGACACAAGTCAGATTTATCTGGGCAGATTATGTTAAAATAAAACTGACAGAGCAGGGCCTTCAGTTAGCGTCACAACCTCAGGGAATGTCGATGAAATAAGCTGCAAAGTCTCGATGCTACTGCACTGATGCATTTGAGGTGAGTAGGAAAAGGCAGTTGCAGGGATGTTTAGGAGGCAGTCTGGTTAGAAGCTTCAGTTTGGCCTGTGATACTGTGGCCAAACCTTCAAGAAAATCAGCTGCCACAAGGGGGCAGCAGTGGTAAAAAACTGCTGTTGTGTCCTTAGGCAAGACACTTCACCCATATATTGCCTCGTATGACTGTGGTGTTGGTGGTGATCAGAGACTGAAAAATGCACCAAATTATTAAGCGAGTTTGAGGAAATGTGCTATACAAGACTAATGCATTATTATGATTATTATTATGATTAGTAGTAGTAGTAGCAGCAGCAGTAGTAGTAGTAGTAGTAGTAGCAGTAGTAGTAGTAGTAGTAGTAGTAGTAGTAGTAGTAGCAGCAGTAGTAGTAGCAGCAGCAGCAGTAGTAGTAGTAGTAGTAGTAGTAGTAGTAGTAGTAGTAGTAGTAGTAGTAGTAGTAGTAGTAGTAGTAGTAGTAGTAGTAGCAGTAGTGGTAGTGGCAGCGGTAGTGGTGGTAGTAGTGGTAGTAGCGGTGGTAAGTGGCAGTGGTAGTGGTAGTGATGATGGTAGTGGTGGTGGTAGTGGTGGTGGTAGTGGTAGGTGGTAGCAGCGGTAGTGGTAGTGGCAGCGGCGGCGGTAGTGTAGTGGTAGTGGTGGTATGGTGGTAGTAGCAGTGGCAGTGATGGCAGCAGCAGTGGTAGGTGATGATGGTAGCGGTGGTAGTGATGATGGTGGCAGCGGTAGCGGTAGCGGTGGCGGTGATGATGATGGTGGTAGTGGTGATGGTGGCAGTGGTGATGGTAGTGATGATGATGGTAGTAGTGGTGGTAGTGATGGTAGTGATGATGGTAGCGGCGGTGGTGATGGTAGCGGCGGCGGTGGTGGTAGTGGTAGTAGTAGTAGTAGTAGTGGTAGCGGCGGTAGTGGTAGTGATGGCAGCAGCGGTGGTGGTAGTAGTGGTGGTAGCAGTAGTACTAGTAGCAGCAGTAGCAGTAGCAGTAGCAGTAGTAGTAGTAGTAGTAGTAGCAGTAGTAGTAGTAGTAGTAGTAGTAGTAGTAGTAGTAGTAGCAGTAGTAGTAGTAGTAGCAGTAGTAGTAGCAGTAGTAGTAGTAGTAGTAGTAGTAGTAGCAGTAGTAGTAGTAGTAGTAGTAGTAGTAGTAGTAGTAGTATATTAAACGAAAGGAGACTGACTGGGTGCATCAAATATATATTTCAAAAATGTGTATTACAGTTTTTATTTCTATTCCAGATTTGTTCTCGGCTTTTGAACTGCTGCTGTAATTTGACAAGAAATGACACATTTGGATCACAAAGATAAAAATAGTCTTTAAACTGTTTGTAAGTCGCAAAGGTTTATTTTTGCACCAAACTTGTGCTCATTTTCCGTCCATTTCTCTGCTTTGTCACTGCTGCGTCTCATTTACAGCAGACGTTTAGCACAGAGTTCATTACACACCACACGTGCCATAAAGAGACTTCCTTGGAAACTCTGTTTCCCAACAACATAATTTGCAGTAATGACCCTGATGAGTGGAAATCATCTTTCATAAGGGCACAATTAGAAGAGTGTTTTCAGGGTAAAAAAGAGAGAAATGATGGTATGTTTGTTGATTTTCTGTAATATTGTAACTATGGAGATCAGTGTATTGTAATGAGATGCTAAATACAAAGAATTCTGTCTTAGCAACAAAAACTTCTTTCTTTTTTCAAACTCTGTCAGTCACTGGAACTCGCTCAGAAATACCAAATGACACAGTGAGTTATCAGATACAGTTTTGTGTATTATTATGGTGTGACTCTAACATCAGAATGTGTGTGAACAAACAGAATAACACCGACGCCAATTCAGCTGCACATTAAATGAGGAATATTTAAAAGTAAAAAAGGGGCTGTCAAAAGTCAAAAAAGATCAGATACTAATTGATACGAAAACTAATATCAACACTAGATTCTCATTTGACACAAAAAAAAACACAAACAAAGGTGCACTGTGAAACTTTTTGCTAAGGGGTTCCTCACCTTCTTGTTTATATGGAAATATCACTGCTCTGCCTGGAATGTTCCACAGTGTGACATTAAACAGATCTACTTTACATTTATTCAATTACAGGAGGTTTTATAGCTCAAAAATACCTAGAAAAACAGGCTGTGAGCAGTGTCGCCTCTCCATAGATCTGACCTGGTTTGGTCTCCATGGTGATAGAAAGGTTTAATGCCATACTGTGAAACATTTCAGACAAAGCAATAACATCCCCATGGTTCACATCTCCACAGTTTTGTTGGAGATAGAATCAGACACAATGATAACAGAGAAAGTGCGATTATACAGTGCTGAAAATGTGCTTTTCTTCATTGAGGTATTGGACTCGGTATCGAATTAGTGCTGAAATCAGGTTCGATGTTTTAATATAATAAGTTCGATGTTTTAATATAATAAGTGAGATGTTTTAATATAAGTTAGATGTTTTAATATAATAAGTGAGATGTTTTAATATAATAACACTCTTATGTAGGCCGAACCTTGTGTCATGTCAAAGCCTCATTTCCATCTGTGCACTATACGTCCTTACACAGCCCAGATTTACTTTCTGTATGTGAGGACCTTTTCTGACAGTGTTTTACCATGTATGTGTTCCTCTCTGGATTATATTACATCGTATCGCACTGTATGAAGGTGACCAGACGTCCCTATTTCCCCGGGACAGTCCCACTTCTGAGCCCCGTGTCCCCTGTCCCAGCAGATTTATCCAAAAATCACTGATTTGCCTCAGTTTTATACAAGAACCGTCCCGGGTGTCCCTATTTTTGACCAATCTGATCCCTGCAGACAGTAAAAAGAGGCAGACGCTGTCATTTGTTTAGGTAAAATACAGAAAAGCTGCTTAAAATTTACCAAAACACAAAAAAAAAGTGACTATACTGACTTACATTAGTTACGCACTCGTTTCACTATTTTATTATTACCAACCTCCCCAAACCAGGGCCGTCCCAGTGTTTTATTCTGAAACTCTGGTGACTCTATACTGTATAGAAGTAATGTGGGTTTGTCTAAGCCTGAGTCTGTCTCACACACATATAGTGATGAGTGTAGAGCTGTCTAACCTGGAGAGCAGAGTGTGCAGATAGTCCGGGGTGGTGGGGTCTGGACTCAGGGGAGGAGACGTCACAAAGGACGCAGCTTTGGCCCAGTTCTTGCTCCAGTAGTGAGTCCCGTCAGTGCCCAGACTCGCTGTGATGGGCTCCCCGAACACCACATTACCTGCAACGCACAAGCACACGCACCGTTTTACACAGGCTCACTTTGGAGAACTTTGTTAAAACACATGCAACTGTGCTAAGAATGGAAACGAGCATAGAATTCACAATCTACTTTAAATGTGCACTTCGCCAGCCTCATGTTTAACACACAAAACCTGCATATTTAGACTCGTTGTCACACAAGGGCATAGATTTGCATCAGGACGGTGTGGACATGTCACAACCACTTTATTTGACTCTATAGTATTAATTTAACATGTTTTATTTCACTTTTTATTTATTAGACGTTCTGAGATGTCGTGGTTGTGGTCGCCTTGTGCCCTTTGCCAATTCCTGCTGAACTAAAGGTAAAAGGAACTTGAACTCTACAGCTACATGACATCACAAGGTGGAACAGAGCATTTTGAACTTTGGAAACGTAGACAGTCTAATAAAAAAGGATTTACTCAAACATGTGTGAATGAAACAAAACAACACTCCAGGTACGTTTTTAACGAGGCAAAAGCAGAACTGACTTAAAGCTCAGAGTCAATTCTGCGTTTTATAGGACGTTTAAAAGCACCGCTTCATAAACCTGATGTGGTCCTCGCCAAGTCAATTATTTATGGTCAGATTCAGTCAAAACAAAACTCAAAGACACCCCCTTCTCCCCAAGGAATATTTATCACATCAGCTGAAAGGTGTAGCAGCAGAGCACAGTGTGGCGCTAACTGAAGGCACTGCTCTGTCAGAAGCTCTGTTAGACTTTAATCTGATCTTTATTTCAACACAATCTAACGAGAAAGAGCTGATTTAGTTGGAACTACAACAGGAAAGTCGATTTGTGCTGTTAAACACATCACTAAGTCACTCTCACCTAAACAGAACATAAATGCTCGTATTGAGTTTGTTTTCAGATCAAAACCTCGAACATCTGGCTGCGTTTGCTAATGTGTGCACTGTATCACCATGGTAACGCCTTAACATTCCCCCATAGACATCCATCCAGTACCCCCTCGTGTGATGTCAGGGCACAGGGTCCTCACCCTTCTTGCGAGCCTGGGAGATGATGTCGGCGGCGCTTTTGCTCATGACGCGGGTGACGTACAGCGGACAGTTGGTTTGGCTGGCGATGGTCACAGCCCGAAACACGGCCTCTGCCTCCAGCTGGAAACGGGAAGAAACATGTGGTAAAATGTCTTCAATTACACTCTCCGCTTTGATTAATAGTCAAATACAATTATGTGTTATTACGTTGTATTACTTCAATAAATCACCAGGGCATAATTGCAGGTTACAAACATGTGATTTTAAAGATGTTTAGTTGTGTTGAATGACACACAGATTCCACTTTGGTGCTTTGGTATAATCTGATCTGCAAAGAACATATTTTTATAATGAAATAGATGAACTGTTAGGAGATCTTTTATGTTTGTATGAATGTAAATAATGCAAATGAGCACATCATCCTGGAGCCTAAACCGTAACTGTTATATTTCCCTGAGGCTGTGTCTGAACATCCACCCAACCCGACCCCTCATCCACTGCACAGCCCTGCACTGTGTGGAGGAAGATTTAGTGCACTGATTCACAGAGCGACTGTGACATGAGTCCCACTCTGTGACTGTGACATGAGTCCCACTCTGTGACTGTGACATGAGTCCCACTCTGTGACTGTGACATGAGTCCCACTCTGTGACTGTGACATGAGTCCCACTCTGTGACTGTGACATGAGTCCCACTCTGTGACTGTGACATGATCCCCACTCTGTGACTGTGACATGAGTCCCACTCTGTGACTGTGACATGAGTCCCACTCTGTGACTGTGACATGAGTCCCACTCTGTGACTGTGACATGAGTCCCACTCTGTGACTGTGACATGAGTCCCACTCTGTGACTGTGGCATTGAGACAAAATGTCTTATTGGAATGAGCTGAGTAACACAGTAAGTCCTGTATATGCTGCATTTGGGGGAAGGGTAATGCAGGCAGGGAGCATGTACCATGTGGGGCAAGTACCATGTGGGGCATGTACCATGTGGGGCATGTACCATGTGGGGCATGGAGTGAAGATCGACTACTGACGGAGAAGAAGAAGAGAAACTGAAAGTTATTGAAAGAAAATGGTTCGGGAATGTTTTTTTTACCATTTTTCAAAAAATATAATTCACTCGTAAATAAATGGGATTAGAAACAACATCGATAATTGAGTCTTTTGGGCTTTTACATGTACAGTGGGAAATCAACAGAGGAGTAGTAGTAGTAGTAGTAGTAGCAGTAGCAGTAGCAGTAGCAGTAGCAGTAGTAGTAGCAGTAGCAGTAGTAGTAGCAGTAGCAGTAGCAGTAGCAGTAGCAGTAGCAGTAGCAGCAGTAGCAGCAGCAGTAGCAGTAGCAGTAGCAGTAGCAGTAGCAGTAGTATTAGCAGTAGCAGTAGCAGTAGTAGCAGCAGCAGCAGCAGCAGCAGCAGTAGTATTAGCAGTAGCAGTAGCAGTAGCAGTAGCAGTAGTAGACATACAAAGCAATCGAAATTGGACCTGTCGCCCCGTCCGTACATTACAACATATAAAGAGAACAATATCACATGGGGAAGACAACAGAGCGGACAGGAAGGGAGCAGATAGAAATAAACAAAAAAAAACAGCATCACATGAGGACAGGGGGAGGGAAAGAAGAGGACTGCCCCAGAACGGGGTAACAGAGGTAAGTCTCTGCTGCTTATGCCCCCAGACGAGACGTATGAAGAGTCTCGTTCAAAGGCGACGGTGCAGCTCTTAAATCCGGTACAGTCCGTTTGATGGATGATTTCAGAAGTGCACGGAACAGGCCCATAGAAACTATTATAACCACTTAAGATGTCCTGAAAACAAAAGTCGATTGTTTTCCTCTTTTTCTGATCCGCGGCTCCTTCAGTAAACCATAAACAGACCCAGACAGCAGCCGGACACTGGCCGACAGTCTGCCCCAGCTGAAGTCTCTCACTGAATTACATTACACACACTTCACATCCTTGAGCCTCCACTTAACTGTGTTCCCCGATACAGCTGACGGGAACGAACAACTCTGGGGCAAAACGTGGAAAGTCCCAGACAGAGAAGCTGCTGAGTCAAAAATATGTCTTTCATTTTTGGAGTTTACTGAAGAAACCTGGGCCAAAGCAGATTATGGAAACGTGAGATGTTACAGTGTTGAAACCATATGTGTGCAACAGGAAAAATGTGTTAAAAAGCCACTAAAAAGGCTTGAAACAGACAGCTGATGTGAGGGGAGGATGACACGGAAACTATTTTAGCCACAATAGACTCAGGAGACAAAAGAGGCCCTGCATTTGGGGGGAAAGTCCAGTCCGTAACAAACAGGGATTAGTGTAAACAGGGACTTGTGTTTAAATTGGTGGGGAGCATTAGGTGTCTCAGTATCACCAGAGATTTAAAAAACAAAATTACGATGGTTGTAGTAGAGACATGTGATAGAAGCATTAAGCAAAGAGGAGCCGTGTGTGTGGAATTTTAACACAGCACAGAGTCGTAGAAGGTTTATGTATCTGTGCTCTTAGTATTTGACCACAGACTGTATAAAGAAGTGCACTGAGTGAGTGAAGTCACCCACAGCACTCGGCTCCAGTCAAATGAAGCTCATGATGCTCACACTTACAAGGGTGAATTATGAATAGGACTTTTTACAGACAAAACAGCAGAAAAAACTCCAGGATCATGTAAAGCAGGTTAATACAAACATTTGAAGCCCAAAATGACAAGGCTCGAGTAGAGTGACCAGATTTTCCCCAGTTTGGATGGTTGGTGATAATAAAATTGTGAAACAAGTGTGTAATTAATTATTATCCTGCACTTGATCCATTCATGACTAACATGTGAGTCAGTACACTCACATTTTCTTTGTGTTTTGGTCATTTTTAAGCAGCTTTTCTGTATTTTACCTAAACAAATTACAATGTGTGCCTCGTTTTATTTTTGCAGGTGTCAAACTGGTCAAAAATAGGGACAATTGGGACATTTCTTGTAAAAAAAAAAAAAAGGGACGGATCACTGATTTTGGATAAATCTGCTGGGGACACGGGGCTCAAAACCAGTAAACATGGACGTCTGGTCACTACTTACACCGAGACAAGGCAAAGTGCAGCTGTTACAGAGGCAACAATATTCCAGTGTCAGTCAGTGGGAGCCACTGTCAGAAGGAGCCGGAAGAACTTGTATGAGAACTTCTTTTTTGGAACATGGCGGCTAGCGCATTAGCTTTAGCATTAGCATACATAGCTGGGTAGCCAATTCACTTTGGATTTAGAACCTGTCGCCCGTCTACATGATCCTGCTGTTTTTATTTTGTCTGTAAATTCATTTCTATTCCTAATATGGAACTCGGCTCCAACATTTCCCTATAACTGCTGCCTCGGTGAGCCTCATTTGACTGGAGCTGAACGCTAAGCGTGACGTCACACTCCCTCAGTCCACTTCTTTATACAATAGCGTGTTATGGTGTTACCTCTTCTGGTCGGCTCAGCACGTGTCCTTCTGGTCCAGTTATTCCCATCTGCAGCATTCGGGCCTGTTCCTAAACACACACCAGGGAAAACTGTTCAAAAACACATTTCGTGATCATTAATATGGGCTCTTTCTAAATTAAAAAGTAGTTTAGTAATTGATTAAGCGTATAATTTTGATTGCGGGTCTGTCAAGCATTAACACATCTGCCTTTTAGACAGAAATCACTTCCAGAAACAGACCGAAGAGTTGATTCTTTTCCAAATATACAAAATGGACAAGTACAAACACAGCACAACATGAGTAACTGAGTGATTCCCACTGAAATATCAATCATCATCATCAAGCTACGAAAAGTCCTTCAACTGGAGCAACTCCTGGAGTCCCTTGGTCAGGATTTTAATGGAAGAAACTGTAACTTATGTATTATACAACTTAAAGAGGGAATATTCTGCAAAATCAATTATTTTTCTACCATGTTGTAACGTTCCCTCATCAAAAACATCCCTCCAGAGGTTTTACATGTCATCCGTGCATGTCTTTTTACAGTTAGCTGTAAAAGCTCCATATGACAATTCTCCATAAATGTACAAAAACATGAAACAAAACTGTGCACAGCAGCTTCACCTGATGCGCTGCAGTAGTTTCTTTAGCTCATTGATTCTTTTATACTAACAGTCTGATGGAGGAGTGACTTAACACAAAGGAATGGGACACTCCAGTGGCAAATACAACATTTTCAATACACTAAGAGCAAACATGGTGATTTAAAATATGTGATGTTTTAGCAGCTAATGCCCCATAGAAGCAGAAGTAGGAGATGTACTTTAGAACTGGGGTCTTCAATGTTTTTCTTCTATATATATGGCATATCATTGTGTTTTATATTAAACGGGGCCAATTGGTCTGAGGGCCTCAAATGTGGCTCTCAGACCAATTGTTTTGACCCTCAGGCTTCCAGTTGAATTGACCCTTACTCCCACAGTACTTTTTCCTCCATGTTTTTGAAATCGACCTTGATCCAGAAAATGTAGTTTGTCCTTTTGAGGGTCTGAGCCTGAACAAAGGTCTGGAGGGTCATTCAGACCTGTTATAAATGCACAGATTTGAGTTACTCACTGTTCTGAGCCTCAGTCCATGACCCTCGATGAGAAAAGTCTGGACATCCCTGTATAAACAGCTGCTCTGTTATTGTTCATTCAGTACTGGAGGTTATTCCATCCAAGTCACTAAGTCCAGGCTTATCGTAAAACCCTGAGCTGAATCTAGCTCCATCTCCAGTTTACTCCTCAAGTCGTTTCATGGTGGAAATAAGCCTGAGTCTGACCAAAGCTAATTCAGGCCTGAAGTTTAAACTGCGTTTTGTGCACGACTCTGGGAAGGCCAGAGCAATGGAGCAATGACACCACAGGAAATGGGCCAAAAATGTGATGTTTTCTATGATCTGACTAAATGAGAAAAGAGCCACAGAGTTTGATTTGGGCCACAGAACTTTTCTCGTGTGGAGCTGAAGTTCCTCTGTGCTTAAAAGTGAAGCTGTAACAGAACTCTTCACATGTCCCCGAACAAGAAATGATCAAATCTGTGCCGAGGTGTTTGCAGTTTGACAGGGAGCGAGAGACGAGGGAATGAAGAGAGACGGACATGATGATGAGCGAACAGACAGAACCGACTGAAAACCACTTTATCCTCATCCTTCAAAAATAAAAAAAAGATTTTGCGACGCCCTGCAGTACCTCCTGGTGATCCTGTTGCTTTATAATATCTCTTACTAATGAAAACTTGCTCTTTTCCTCTTGTTTGTCTCATAGCTTTATAGCTTTGGATGAGGACAAACTCGTACTGATCAGTCATGATTTTTGATTGGATTTGAAACACTGAACTCTGCTCCAAACCGCACGCTTTTACTGACAGACGATTGGCCTCGTTTAAAAGACCATTTACGAGTAGAAACGGACGACAGAATCTCGATTTCGATTTGACTTTGATTCATTGCGAGGGCCCTAATTTGGACAAATGCATCCAGGGACTGTTTACTTTATATCCACGTCAAATAAATGAACTAAAACCCACAGGCCCCAGATTCTTTGTAGACAGCAGAAAAGGAGTATGAGGAGCCAGCCAAAACTAACCACACTGACGAAGTACAGGTCTCTCCCCAAATGACAAAAATGCAAATTAATTCACAATGTCCACCCACAAAACCCCCCACATGATGCAGTGTGTAAACCAGCACAGTGACTAAACTACACGATATGCAGCCACCGCTTTGCCTTTGTGACAGTGTTTAGTCTGAAGGTGGATAATATCAGCCACAGAAATGAGATAAGAAGATAAAATAAGATAAGAAGAGAAAAATATGCAGAGTTTGTGTGTTAAACATCTGTGAAAAAAACAGAAACTCAACTCCAGGTCTGTTTGCGATGAGGAAACAACATTTTAACAGATGTGAAGACGTTATAATATTCTGGGGTCATAACTGGGGCTCTGACAAAAACAATAAAATAAAATAATCTACATAATGTCCAATAATTATGCCCATTATAACCAAATACCATAAATTACCATAAACTGACTCAGAGCCCCACAGCAAAAAGAAATTAATGTAAAAATGTGATAAAAATAAATAAAAATTACAACCTGACAAGTGAGTTAAAGGTGCATTATGTGACTTTGTGATTGGATGACCTGCTTGTTTCTATGGAGACGTCATTGCTCTGCCTGGAATGTTCCACAGTATGACTTTAAACAGCTCTACTTTACATTTATTCAATTAGAGGTGGATTTATGATGCAAAAACACCAGGAAAAACAGATTCTGACTGAGCGGAGTCGCCTCTCCACAGATCTGACCTGTAACTTGGTCTGGTTTTGTCTCATTGATGATCGAAAGGTTTAATGCCGCACTGCGGAACATTCCAGACAAAGGAATAACATCTCCATGGAGAAACTGACAGATCCGCCACCAGAAAAGTTACACAATATTAAATTGGGTTTTATACGGTTTGTTTGAATTTCAGTAACGTAAAAACTGAGACAAACACAATAAAATGAAAACTCAACCCCGTCACACATAAATAATACTGTCCACACATCTGCCACAGCTGCCCTGGGACAGAAGAGAGGCTGCCAGTCTGTGCATAAGGCCCCATGAAGTGTCTGGTCCACAGATGACGGTGCTTTAAATGGGGCAGAGGGAAGAGTCATGTTTAGTCCAGTGTGGTCAGAGTTTTACCTCTGCAATGATCTCTCCGTTCTCAGCGTGGACTTGAGCGATTCCTCCTCTCTCGGCCAGAAAGGTGAAGACTTCATACAGCTGTGCAAGAGACAAAGAGAAGAAAAGATTATGTGCAAAACTAAGGAGTATTTTATATTGGAATAAAGTATCTGGGGGAAACAATCTCTGAAACGATTGTATGTATATCTTATTTTATTTCATTCAAAGGGGCCATTTGTCTGACTAAAACTTGGCACCATCTTGTGAAGCCGGTACTAAAAATGTCACTATGTTAGAGTGACCAGACGTCGCTATTTCCAGTCCCAGTTTTAAGCCCTGTGTCCCCTGTCCCAGCAGATTTATCCAAAACCGGAGATTTGTCCCAGTTTTATACAAGAAATGTCCCAGGTGTCCCTATTTTTGAGCAGTTTGATCCCTGCCAACAGTAAAAGGAGGCATAAACTGACATTTGTTCTGGTAAAATACAGAAAAGCTGCTAAAAATGCCTAAAACACAAAGAAAATGTGACTATACTGAGTCACTGATGTTAGTCATGAATGAGTCGAGTGCAGAACAATTTTCCTTAATTACACACTCGTTTTACAATTGTATTATTACCAACTGCCCCAAACCGGGGCTGGTGTGGTCCTCTACACTATATAAAACTAACTTTAGAGTCTCACCTGGTGAAACAGAACCAGTTACTGACTCAGAGGCACAGACTGTATAAAGAAGTGCACAAAGGGAGTGTGACGTCACCCACAGCATTCAGCTCCAGCCAAATGAAGCTCAGTTTGCAGTTATGGGGCGAATTTGGAGCCGAGTTGAAATTCCAACCTCAGGTATCATAGGTACATCGTATGAAACCTTCCTGCTCAAACCTGCTGCTAATACGACCAGGAGTGACCTCTGATGAAAACAGCCGCCTCACTGAACTGTTACTAATGTCCATATCCTGATTTATGACATAATAGCAAATAAAAAGCACAAGGATCATGTAGAGCAGGTTCATACACTGAAAAACTAAATCTAGTCAAGTTAAGGAGGTTTGAATTAAGAAAGTTTTACCATGATTTGAGTAAATTTCACTTGACAAATAACATTATCTGCCAGTGGAATCAATCACACTTTATTTATAGGCACTTTTCATATCAAAAATGCAAAGCCAAGTCTTGAACTATCTGTGGAATGGTCTTTACTATTACTGTTTACTATTAACTGAATCTGATCTGGAAACAGTCTTGAGGTTATTACCTGTGACATAACTCTCTTTTTCAACATATTTGATCTGATCTGGGAGGTTAACTCTAACTATCTAAAACACAGAGGAAGCACATAACAAAACACAGTACACATAATGACAAGACGACAACGGATAAGACTTTTTGTACTTAAAATATGAAAAACAACTTTTTGCACTTTAAATAAGATGAAAAATCAAATATTGCTTGAATTGTGAATAAAACACTTATTCCACTGGCAGATCATTTTACTTACCAAGTTGAATCTACTCAAATAAAGTAAAATGTTCTTAATTTAAGTCATTTTAACTTACGTAGATATTGTTTTTTCCAGTATATGCACATTTTAGAGCCCAGAATAAGGAGCGTGACAGCAGCAGTCCCAGTCAGAGTAGGGACAGTTTTCCAATACAAAGTGAATTGGAGTCAGAGCCGATGGAGCCGGAAGTGGGCCCATGTTCACTTCCTATTTGGAACGCCAGCTCTCGCGGGTTAGCGATGTCCATTTAAACACACAGTCTGTGTAAAGGTCAGTGTGGAGTCATGTTAATGCTAATAACTCCCCACAGTGTCACTGCCTGATACAAACTCGTTATAATTAGATTCAGACCAATTCTTGACCCTAAAGCTGCTTTTACAACACATCTGGTGTAAATTTCTTTTTACTACATGAGAAAACTCCACAGTCCCTTTAAAGTACAGTGTTTCCAGCAGACTTCCCCAGGCAAAGGGAACGGGGAAAGTGTAACTCACTGCAGAGGACGTATAATTTGAACAGCGTTTGTATCCCGGCCTTGACTCCACCTTTAGCCACAGCTGATTCATAACTGCGTCATTACTGCAGTGTGTGGGGCCCCGGGGACTCTCCTGTGGGTTACACGAACCAGCTGTGCTCAGTGGGTCTGTGTGGCTCCCAGTCCAGACCCAGGACGTCACAGGGTCCTGGGTCTGGACTCAAACGGCCTCAGGCTCCTGTGACACTGTGGGAACCAGCTCCTTCACTCAGGGTTTTCCAAGGATTTGTGACAGAGGGAGAAGGTCATTTAGGCCGGAACATACATTCAATTAGATTATTTGTTTATTTCATTATATTTGATAGATAAATTAAATTATATGTAATCTAATTGTGTTTATTTCAAAAGTATTACTGTGTTTTCACTTTGTAAATTTTGTACATATACTTATTCACTTTATATTATTATTTTTATTCTTATTTCTATTTTTATTCTTATTGTTTATCTTGATTGCATCACACTTTTTCCTTTTTTGCACTAAACTGTCCTGTGTGGCTGTTGAATTTCTCCACTGTGAGATCAATAAAGTCCTGACTTATCTTATGTCTTTTAGATGACATGAAGTCTACTCATAAAATATAATGTTTGATAACGGAATTAGTAACGGAATGTTTAAGACTTAAACATTTAAAGCTTCTATTTGTGAGGTTGGACGATGAATCATTCTTAATAAAGTCTTTGTTCTGTATAAATAAACCCTAACATCTGCATGTTTGTTATATTTCTTTCACCAGTAGACGGCAGATGTGACACACGATCAGACAGCAGTTCTGTAGGAGCATCTAGTGGTGACGTGTGAGAATAACATATAAATGAATCTAAATAACTAATGGAGGTTTTAAAGGCTCATTTTCACTTTCACTTTCACTGTCAGATCTGTGCGTTCCACGCTGAGTAACAATCACTGTGTTTAGACTTACAAACAGTTCGTTAAGCAACCACCAGGGGGCGCTAAAAGTCACTTTGAGAAAAATGTACGAAATACAGCAACAAATAAACAACCGTGGACGTGCACACAGCAGGAACATGAGGCGAGAGAAGCAGATTCTAGTCACTTTTTAAACACTTCCAATGTGGAGCTGTGGACACTACTGCCCCCTGTGGTCAGCTCAGGTACTGCTCTGTGGCATCGGACCAGATCCCAGACAGAATAAAACAGAGGGCGAACTGAAGCATCTATCTGTATCCGCTAAGAACGTGGAACATAAATGAGCCTTTAGTCTTTGTTTGTGGTTCTTGCTTTATTAAGACTAATTATTAAAGTATAGTTATTATAAAGTACTACCAAAACCCTTCTGTTCTGGACACCATTTTGAGGATCTGACCATTTCAGAAGCTTCATTTTGCAACTGTACCAACTTCTCATCCTGAAATCCACGTGGAAACCCTGGATCCTACTGCCCCAAACTGCACCGGGGACCTGAGCCTTCTTTAGTCTGAAAACTCCAAACTGTACAGACTTCTCTATTTGTTGTCGTGTCTGAGGTTTGCTGCTGAACACAGTTATGCGGTGAGACTGATTTATCAACTAACTGCCCCAAAGCCCGTCTGACCCCCGGACCTGTCTCCTAACCCAGGCATCTGACACCAGTGTGCGATCGGCTGTGGCTCTGAGGGGGAAAGATGAGCTTCTCACAGCTCACTGGGTGCTGGGGTTTAAAGGTGCATTGTGTAACTTTCCTAGCAGAGGGTCCATCAAACGCTTTTCTCCATGGAGATGTTATTGCTTTGTCTGGAATGTTCCACAGTATTAAACCTTTTTATCATCATGGAGACCAAACCAGATCAAGTTACAGGTCAGGATGCCTTTTTTCTAGATGTATTTTTGAGCTACAAATTCACCTGTAATAGAATAAATATAAGGCAGAGCTGTTTAATGTCACACTGTGGAACATTCCAGGCAGAGCAGTGACATATTCATAGAAAAAAACAGGACCCAGATTACACGATTTTCTGATCTGTTATTATGTTGAGTTGTTTCATTCACTCACTTATTTTTAACACACACACAGCATATTCAGCATCATTACCTTGTGATGTCATATGTTCATACAGGAAATACTCCACTGTGTTTTTAAAGTCCAAACACCTTCACTAGAATCATTCAGATGATTTCAGCTCTGGAATTGCTCATCTCAAGGTGGAACAGAGCATTTCGAGCTTTGGAGATGTGGACAGACTAATAATAAAGAGTCACTCAAACGTGTGAATGAAACAGAACACAACTCCAGGTCTGTTTTTGAAAAGGGACCAACATTAAAACATGGCTTAAAGCTCACAAGAGTCACTTTTCCCTAATATAGGAGTGTTAAGCTTTTGTCTCTCTTGAAAATTCACCACGACAGAAACTCAAGTGTCTCAGATAGTCAAATAGGAACTACACAAAACCCATTAGAACTACAATCGTAACTATGAACTCTACACTGGTGGTGGGGGGAACCTGTGAGTTACAGTGACCTGGGGCACCATATCGGCTTAATACGGCCCTGGACAATGTCAGGCAGTTGATTTCCCATGATTCTTAGTAACAATGTGCCTGATTGGATGTGTTAGTTCTAAATTCTCTGTAATCTGCATTCAGTCTGTAACCTTTTACAGACTGAAAATAGTAGTTGAAACGACTAACATAAGGCTGGAGACATTCAGGTCCAAAACTCTTTTCATTACTGTAAATCCATAAATGCATCAGGTAAATGTCCTTCTATGTGTCTGATAAATGTGTAACAGGAAGAGGACAGTGTAGATTCTGGACTTGTACAGAATACAGACCTCACTGTTGCTCATCTGGTAATAGTCCTTGTAGGCCATGTACACTTGGAATGAGTTGACACCTGAAAAACAAAATATGTCATTTGTCACATGTCTGGTACAAAAAAGTTACATATTCAGGTTAGATGATGTTTTTGTATCTGCCTAAATACAGTCTGATCATTGGTTCTGATGGTTTTCTGCTAGAGCCGAGATGGATGTGCAGAAGTTCACTGGTCTGAATCTGATGTCCGGCAGGTCAGAATAATATAACCTCACCGTAATATAACCTCACCGTAATATAACCTCACCGTAATATAACCTCACCGTAATATAACCTCACCGTAATATAACCTCACCGTAATATAACCTCACCGTAATATAACCTCACCATAATATAACCTCACCGTAATATAACCTCACCGTAATATAACCTCACCGTAATATAACCTCACCGTAATATAACCTCACCACAATATAACCTCACCACAATATAACCTCACCGTAATATAACCTCGCCACAATATAACCTCACCATAATATACTACAGTTAAATACATGAACTATCAGCTCCATGTCCAGCAGGACTCTGGTGTAAAAAGACTGTCATAGACTCAAGTCTGTTCTGTCCTTTGCAGTGGAGTTTTTATTATGGTGTGTGGCCTTTACAGTCTGATAACTGTGTCCTCCAGGGCTGCACAGAATGAGTCCTTCAGAGGTCCACTGGTCAGACATTCATTTTTTTCATTAGTCGACGAGTAAAACTATTATTTCTATCACATATTGTACATTCTTAACCAAATAAAGGCTGAAATATGGCGACTGAAGGCTTCTGCATAGATGTATTATTGATGAAAATCTGAAATAGTTTATTTTTTTACATTACGATTTAATAAATATAGTATAATATAAATACAGGTCTTTTCAAATGTGTATTCGAGTCTGTATTGTCCAGATAAGCACTGTAGTTATCAAAATATGATGCCATTTTTCACTGTGGATTGGTCACGATTAATCCCTGAATCACTGCAGCTTCAGCCCAACTCAAACTGCACTGTGTTAGTGCTGCACTGTGTTAGTGCTGCACTGTGTTAGTGCTGCACTGTGTTAGTGCTGCACTGGGCCGGAGCCCTGTGTCCACAGT
The DNA here is from genome assembly GCA_034769755.1 of Odontamblyopus lacepedii. Lineage (NCBI taxonomy): Eukaryota > Metazoa > Chordata > Actinopteri > Gobiiformes > Gobiidae > Odontamblyopus > Odontamblyopus lacepedii. The sequence goes on along the minus strand of CM068352.1, from coordinate 996,966 downwards.
GTTATTATGATGTAGAGTTTGAGTTCATGTCTAAACCTTTGTCCTTGATGAGCGCCTCCACCTCGTCCCTGACGCTGTCGCTCCAGTGGGTGATGTCCACGTGCAGAGAATAATCACAGCACGACTTCTCCTCCGCCCACTGCCTCCACTGGTCAAACGCCCCCAGCAGACTGGAGCCGGGCTCTGGGAGCACATGGTCCACTGAGGAAGAGGGGACAGGGGAAGGTCAGACTTCTACTTATTAAGAGTTTATTATTATCATTTTTCTCTGTTATTATAGTATATTGTGGTGTGTGAGTCACTGTGTCCAGGTCATTTCCTTTGTGCATCAATAAAGTTTGTGTGAGTCTAAGAGGGACCAGGACAGTGACACTTTAAATAGAATTATTTGACACTAAAGCATGAACCCGACTGTGTTATCAAGAGTCTGTGGCAGAATGTTCAGGAGGTTCAGTGGTGCTAATTAAGTCTTAAAATAGTCTGAAAACTCAAGAACAAACACAAAATGGATTTAAACAGCACAAGTTCAGGAGCCTGTGATCAGTCCTGTTCATGGTTCAGGAGTTTGATTTTCAACACAAACAATGAGAAGGACAAACCAAAAAAACATTTTTGACTGTAATTTTACATGTGAGAAACGTATTTAACAGCAGACACCAGCTCACCTGTTGTACCAAACCCCCTCAGGCCTTTAACATCAGACTGTGTTAAAACAAAACTCAGATTAAGGGAAATAACAGAACAGGGCCGACGGAGACTGTGGCCGACATCATCACTCAAATCAGAGCTGAGCACTGTGGCAGTGTAATAATAGTAGTTTCTTATATGGGAATTTGTTATTTAGAAACGCTTCAGTAATAAGCAAATGAGTTTCAGAAAAAATCATTCCTGCTTATCTGCAGCGGGGGATGAAGTCCTCAATTCTGTTATTTAAGTAAAAGTATCCCATAAAAACAATCTACTTAAGAGTAAAAATGTATTGTAAATGTATTTTGTGTCGATTTTTTTGAACAATTAAAACATCAAGTGTAGTGATTGTGATAAAGAATTTGCTGATTTTAATGGATTCAATCTGTTTTGTGTTTTTGTGCGTTTGGTTTGCTCTTGTAGAGCAGAAAGTACAGACACGAGCTCAAATGTAGTGAAGTAAAAGTAAAAAGTATCCACTGTAAAATGTACTTAAGTAAAGTGGAGATACCTAAAAACTGTACTTAAGTATTGTACGTTTACTTTGTACTTCGTTAATTTCACCTCTGCTTATCTGTCATTGAATGAAATTCCCAAACTCGGAGTGAACATCGGTAGTATGGGAAGCGGTGGGAACGTGTGGGGCATTTGTAACCACGGGAAGCCATTAATCACTGGACAGATTATAATAATCCCTGATTCACTAGGATCACACAGTCGCACAGGTGCGTCTGGAAACTACACACTGAAGCTGCATTTACAGCACCAAGAACAGGGCAGAGAAATGCATTATGGGAGAGTGGTTTTGGGGCAGCTGTTCAGGGGGATCTGGACTCTGAGACATTTAGGGAGGGGTGTGTGTGTGTGTGTGTGTGTGTGTGTGTGTGTGTGTGTCTGTGTGTGTGTGTGTGTGTGTGTGTGTGTATATCTGTGTGTGTGTGTGTGTGTCACTGATCCTGTATCAGTGAGAGCTTTTGTCTGCTCTTTTTAATGTGGGGCTTTTATTCTGTAAGTGGATCTGCCCCGTTGTTGTAAAACACCAACATGGCCGACATGTGTTTTATCTGTGCTCCTCTGCACTAAACTCATGTGTTTTATCTGTGCTCCTCTGCACTAAACTCATGTGTTTTATCTGTGCTCCTCTGCACTAAACTCATGTGTTTTATCTGTGCTCCTCTGCACTAAACTCATGTGTTTGACTGGAGCTTTTATACGTGTTAAAGCTGTTATATTACACTGTTATATTTAAGTCATGTTATAATGTTGTTTCCTCATCAAAAACAGACCTGGACTTGTGTTTTTGTCATTCACACATTTGAGTAACACTTTATTATTAGTCTGTCTACATCTCCAAAGCTCAAAATGCTCTGTTCCACCTTGTGATGTCATGAAGTGGTAGATTTCAAGTTAACAGGTCGATTTTACCTTTAATTTAGTAAAGATGGGCTATTTCAGATCTTAAATGATTCTAGTGAAGGTGTGTGGAGTTTAAAAATACAGTGGAGCACTTCCTGTATGACCATATGACATCACAGGGTGGAACAGCGTGTTTTCATCTTAAGAAAAGAGCTCAAAATACAGATAGAAGCCTAAATGTGCAGGTTTGTGTGTTAAACATGTGTGAATGAAACGAAACACAACTCCAGGTCTGTTTGTGATGAGGAAACATGAGAACGTAGATCAGGAAATAGTGAAATCTGGGCCTTTTCACACATTTGGGCCTTTTCACACACTTTTCCTTGTACTTGTTGCATTGATGCAGTAATTTATGCCAAAAAAGGCTCAACCAAGTACTGAGTGTGTAGAAATGAACAAACTTTTTAAGATATCCTTATTTTCATTGCTCTTATGCAAAATTGTAATTTTCTGAAACAAAAAAAAGGTGTTTCATTATCTGTAAGACACACAACAGTCAAAATTCAAGAAATAAACTCTTGAAATATTTCACTCTGTGTGTCGTGACTTTCTGAAATGAGTGAAAAAAATTTATCTTTTTCATGATATTTAAATTTTTGCAGTGGACTCGTGTAAACAGTCCACAGCTGAGTGAGTGAATAACAGAATATGAAAAGAGGAGGTTCTCAAAATGCTTCATACACTGAACATTAACATCTAAACCGCCCACACCCTCCTCCTCCTCCTCCTCCTCCTCCTCCTCCTCCTCCTCCTCCTCCTCCTCCTCCTCCTCCTCCTCCTCCTCCTCCTCCTCCTCCTCCTCCTCCTCGTCTCTTTGACTCTTTACCGATCATGGTGGTTCCTCCGGCCAGCGCAGCCTTGGTCCCCTGGCAGAAGTCGTCCACAGTGGTGGTGCCGCGGTAGGGCATCTGGAGGTGTGTGTGGATGTCTATGCCCCCGGGAATCACCATCTTCCCGTTGGCCTCCACAGTCTTCACCCCCCCGGGGACGATCAGGTTGTCTCCGATCTGCCTGAGATGGACACAGGACAGAAGACGTGAGGACGTTTCTTTGGGACATTTCTGGATTTTTTTTACCAATTTACAGGAATTATCTTCAGTTTTAAAAAGACATTTCTTCAGTCGACACCTCAGAACTGATTTGATTCCATAAAATAAGACAATAAAAAACATTTAAATGATCTACTAATAAAAGCGACGATTAAAGGTGCTGCACCTGATAACATGAGCTAAAGTCACTTTATTTATATTAGGGACGGGCACACACCACACACACACCACACACACACCACACACACACCACACACACACCACACACACACCACACACACACACCACACACACACCACACACACACCACACACACACTCCACACACACACTCCACACACACTCCACTTTCACACCTACAGCTCATGGTTTGGGTTGATGGGAAAACCAAAGTTCCCGGAGGAAAACCATCCAGAAACTCCACACAGAAAAGGCCCCGGGGAAACCCAGAACCTTCTTGCTGTGAGGCGTGAGTGCTAAGCCACTGTGCCGCCAACTGTGCCGAGCTAACGCCAAAGTCTTATTTGGGCAACTCAGGCTTGTCAAATCTCCAGGTCTGCTCCGGCAAAGAGTTTTACCAGAGCTGGTGCTGAGTAACAGGCTCCGGGCACAGACTTGGATCAAAAGAACTGCCAAGATTATTTTAGCTTTGTCTCCAGGAGCACCTAAGAAAATAGTTTAGTCAAAGTTTCACCTCCGCACTGCACACACGTGTCTGAGGACGCTGCACTCGCCAAAATGGCACAAACCAAACCAAAGCCTAAAAAACTAAAAGCCGATGGGCGTGAGGTCATTAAAAGGATCTTTGACATGAGGCTGTTGGAGGGAAAGTGCAGCTCCAACTCTGAGCAGCTGAGTGAGACGGGAAATAACTAACACGGGTGAAAGTTCTGAACACAACACATTAACATTTGGTTTGACACATTCCTAAAGGGACCGGGGGGTTGGGAAGAGGCCACCAGCTCCGCTCGGCTCCAGTACAAACCGAAAAAAACCAATGAAAACCTCTAAAACCCTATAAAACCAGCCTGATTATTATGCAACACCACCACTGTCTGAGGCCAGAGCTGCACACGGACAAAGAGACGGAGGAGAGAGGGGAGAAAGAGGAGAGAGGATAGAAGAGAGAGGGAAGAAAGAGAGAAGAGAGGACAGAGGAGAGGAGAAAGAGAGAGGGAAGAAAGGAGAAAGTGGGAAGAGTGAGAGTGAGAGAGATGGAGAGGAGAGGGAAGAGAGGGCAGAGACAGAAGAAAGAGAGGAGAGAGGGGGAAGAGAAAGAAGCGAGAGAGAAGGGAAAGAGAGAGGGTAGAGGAAAGAGAGGAGAGGGAAGAGAAAGGGGAAAGAGGAGATAGAGAGAGGAGAGGGAAGACGGGAGAGAAAGGGAAGAGAGAGAGAGAGGAGAGAGAGAAGAGAGGAATGAGAAGACAGAGAGAGAAAAGAGAGAGGAGAGGGAAGAGAGGAACAAGTAGAGAAAGGACAAAGAAGAGAGGAGAGAGAGGAACAAGAGAGAGGAACAAGTACAGAGAGAAGAGAGGAGAGAGAGGAACAAGTACAGAGAGAAGAGAGGAGAGAGAGGAACAAGTACAGAGAGAAGAGAGGAGAGAGAGGAACAAGTACAGAGAGAAGAGAGGAGAGAGAGGAACAAGTACAGAGAGAAGAGAGGAGAGAGAGGAACAAGTACAGAGAGAAGAGAGGAGAGAGAGGAACAAGTACAGAGAGAAGAGAGGAGAGAGAGGAACAAGTACAGAGAGAAGAGAGGAGAGAGAGGAACAAGAGAGAAGAACAAGTACAGAGAGAAGAGAGGAGAGAGAGGAACAAGTACAGAGAGAAGAGAGGAGAAAGAGGAACAAGTACAGAGAGAAGAGAGGAGAAAGAGGAACAAGAGAGAAGAACAAGCACAGAGAGAAGAGAGGAGAGAGAGGAACAAGTACAGAGAGAAGAGAGGAGAGAGAGGAACAAGTACAGAGAGAAGAGAGGAGAGAGAGGAGACTGGACATTCAATGAAGTTCAATGAGGGCAGCTACTGACCTTTGGTTCAGTAGAGCCAAATGACTCTAATGAAGGTGTGTGGAGTTTAAAAACACAGTGGAGCACTTCCTGTATCACCACATGACATCACAAGGTGAAATAGTGTGTTTCCATGTGAGAAGGACTTGAAGAACAGCCTAAGTTTGCAGGTTTGTGTATTAAAGAAGTGTGAATGAAACAGAACCTTGTGCCGATTAGTCATAGAACAGTTCTCGTCTAATTCGTCCAGATGATTTTCATGTGGTTTAAAAGTTGTGTTTTGTATTATTTACATGTTTGATTTGATTTCCTTTCTGGTCTCGATAAGTGAAGATGTGATGAGTGAGTTGTTTCCAGTGAGTCTGTGAAAAGTCTTACTTGATGAGTCCATCCTCCATGTAAATGTCTGCGTGAAAAGACTGATCATCATTCACGATCCTCCCGCCTTTGATCAGCAGACGTTCGCTCTGCACAAAGACACAGAAATACAGAGATTTTAACTTCAGCACCACACAAACGTTATTAACATTTCATTATTGATCAGTGACTGTTTTTCTCTCAATATTTTAGCAACAACTCATTCTTCAAAGTGTATTTGGGCGGATTTGTATGTTGTAGAAGCAGCTCTTGTGATTAAAATAAGTGCATTGAGCCGTCTCTAATCTGAAAGCTTTTAACGGACTAAATCAGGAAGTGTGTGATTAGAATGCTAGTTCCTGCTGTTGTTGTGATGGTAAAACTTCGCTCTGAACTTCTGAGCTGAACTTTCTGAGCTCAGAAAGTCGTGAAAAGTGCTGATAAACTCCTCATGGTGAATAATTACGATGCTCTGAATGCATAAAGTAAATGAGGAGGAACTTTGGAAACCGTTTAATTCTGTTTTTCACCGTTTGACGAGAGAAAAAAATCGGAAACGTCGCTTTTAATTGAATCACTGAGGAGCCATCGTACAGTTTTAATATCCGCTTCTTTCAATAAAAAACAGCTTTGAAAAGAGATAAGATCATTTAAAGTCAAGAGAGATGGAGCAATGAAGAATTTCGCCGATATTTCGGAGCCAATATTTAGGGATGATTTCAATTATTTCCCCATTTAAATATACGACAAACTCACCCACAGCTCATTTTTACCACACAACTGTAACAGAGCTGTGGAGTCATTATGAGTGGGACACAAGATGAGACCAGCCACAGGACTGGATCCACCAAACCAAAGACCAAACCAGATTTTCACATTACTTATAATAAATAAATTGCTGTAAATTGTGCGGTTCGAATCACCGTTTGTGTTTGCTCTTATGTAATGTCATGTAATGGTAGAGCTACTTTTGGATCTGCAGCTTCTCGACAAACGCAGTTCGCCAACACTTAAACTCTTTTTGTCCAATCCAAATGGAAACAACGAAACACATGGAAACTCTCAGAAGATCATTTTCCTCATGTGCTCGATCCTGTGGAGGTTTTGTCCTGTGGAGGTTTGGTCCTGTGGAGGTTTGGTCCTGTGGAGGTTTGGTCCTGTGGAGGTTTGGTCCTGTGGAGGTTTGGTCCTGTGGAGGTTTGGTCCTGTGGAGGTTTGGTCCTGTGGAGGTTTGGTCCTGTGGAGGTTTGGTCCTGTGGAGGTTTGGTCCTGTGGAGGTTTGGTCCTGTGGAGGTTTTGTCCTGTGGAGGTTTGGTCCTGTGGAGGTTTGGTCCTGTGGAGGTTTGGTCCTGTGGAGGTTTGGTCCTGTGGAGGTTTGGTCCTGTGGAGGTTTGGTCCTGTGGAGGTTTGGTCCTGTGGAGGTTTGGTCCTGTGGAGGTTTGGTCCTGTGGAGGTTTGGTCCTGTGGAGGTTTGGTCCTGTGGAGGTTTGGTCCTGTGGAGGTTTGGTCCTGTGGAGGTTTGGTCCTGTGGAGGTTTGGTCCTGTGGAGGTTTGGTCCTGTGGAGGTTTGGTCCTGTGGAGGTTTTGTCCTGTGGAGGTTTGGTCCTGTGGAGGTTTGGTCCTGTGGAGGTTTGGTCCTGTGGAGGTTTGGTCCTGTGGAGGTTTGGTCCTGTGGAGGTTTGGTCCTGTGGAGGTTTGGTCCTGTGGAGGTTTGGTCCTGTGGAGGTTTGGTCCTGTGGAGGTTTGGTCCTGTGGAGGTTTGGTCCTGTGGAGGTTTGGTCCTGTGGAGGTTTTGTCCTGTGGAGGTTTGGTCCTGTGGAGGTTTGGTCCTGTGGAGGTTTGGTCCTGTGGAGGTTTGGTCCTGTGGAGGTTTGGTCCTGTGGAGGTTTGGTCCTGTGGAGGTTTGGTCCTGTGGAGGTTTGGTCCTGTGGAGGTTTGGTCCTGTGGAGGTTTGGTCCTGTGGAGGTTTGGTCCTGTGGGAGGTTTGGTCCTGTGGAGGTTTGGTCCTGTGGAGGTTTGGTCCTGTGGAGGTTTGGTCCTGTGGAGGTTTGGTCCTGTGGAGGTTTGGTCCTGTGGAGGTTTGGTCCTGTGGAGGTTTGGTCCTGTGGAGGTTTGGTCCTGTGGAGGTTTGGTCCTGTGGAGGTTTGGTCCTGTGGAGGTTTTGTCCTGCAGGATTTCGTGACACGAGATCTTGACCCATCCCGAGGAGTCGTGTTTTGTGCAGTTTTCTCTTCGTATAAAATGTTAGAGGTGGAGTTTAATGAAACAGAAAACACACAAATACAAATGCAAGTGAAAAAAGTGAAAAAATATTGTGTCCAAAGCAAGAAAAATTATTTGATGAAAACTTTTTATTGAAACGTTATTTAAAAAAAAAAAAGAAAACAGTGTTTGGACCTCGGCCGTCTCAGTGCTGTGCAATTTTTCCATTTTAAAGCGGTGGAGAGTCTGTCAAACACTTTTCTCCATGAAATGTTTCACAGTTTGGTATTAAACATTTCTGTCTTCATGAAGACCAAACCAGACCGAGTTACAGGTCAGATCTGTGGAGAGGCGACCCCGTTCAGAGTCAGAACGCCTGTTTCTAGGTATTTTTGAACTATAATAAAACCCCTTGGAATTGAATAAATATAAAGTAAAGCTGTTTAATGTCACACTGTGGAACTTTCCAGGCAGAGCAATGACGTATCCATAGAAACAAGCAGGTGACGGAGCCTCGACCAAAAAGTTCCACAGTGCACCTGTAAAACAAAGCTTTGTGTGACTCTTTAGGCAGCAGCTCGGCCAAAACACGATACTGTTCTGTGCTCAAGAATGAAGCTGATGCACTAAAAAGTCCAAATACTGGAGGTGATGTCAGTGTCTCTTTAATACTCAAAGCAAAACTCTATAAATAAAATAAAAAGTACATTGCTCTGGCTCAACAGCCTCAGGTCAAGAAGAGATCACAGAACGCTGAAAGCAAATCAGATTTAAAGGGACTGATGAAGGATTAAGATAAGCCGTGTTTACATAGACTCTGTTACGTAACAAAACTGTGGACACTGTGTTAATCTGAGTCCAGCGCAAATATTTCTGCATGTTTCTGCTTTTTAAAGGGCCCATAATACAATATTTTCTGATCTATACAAATCTGCTTTAAAATGAGTTGAGTCAAATTGTACTTTTCCTGTAGATCCGAGCTGTAGATGCTTTTGTTGTCAGGCATTTTGTCTCTTTTGCCATTAATCTACTTGTTAGCATCTTGGAAAACAGGACTGACATCCTCATTTTGCTGTCAGTCCTGTGGCTCAGCCTGTAGCTTCTGAACAATCGGGCAGACCCTGGTTTTGCTCTGCTCCTCCGTCCTCCTCTGTCTCCATGGAAACCTGCAGATTCTGGCTGTGGCGTCATGGCAACAGTCGGGCCACATCAGCATCACCTGCGCCTCCTTCACCTGAACTCGCTCACTACGATTTTAGGGAGCAGAGGGTCAATTATCATTTAAAGGTCCTAGATTACAAAAAAAGTGACTCTTGTGAGCTTTAAGCCGTGTGAGGATGTTGTTACCTCCTCAAAAACAGACCTGGAGTATTATTTCATTCACACATGTTTGAATCACCCTTTATTCTTTGTGGTAGTTTTCAAATTAACAGCCACATTTCCCTTTAGTTCAGTAGAGATTGGCAATACAGGGGCTGAAGTTATCCAAATTAAATGACAAAGGAGTTTAAAAGCAAAAAGGCCCAGCAGCACCTACTCTTCCTGTGGGGGCTCAGGGAGGAGCAGCTGAACACAAGGCTGATGGAGACCTTCTGCTGTTCCCCCATGAGAGCCTGCGGACCTCTGCTGTGTCAGAGCAGCACAGAGGCAGACGGGAGGGTGACCAACACGGCACAGAAAATCACTGGCTGCCCTCTGCCATCCATATCTACCATATCTAACATCATAAAGGACAATCCCCGTCCCGGCTTCCATCTCTTCAACCTGTTTCCTTCTGTCAGACGCTTCAGGTCCATTCCTGCCAGAACAAAGAGACTCAGGAACAGCGTCTTTCCCAAAACCGTCACCGAACTAAACTCAAGTTTGCACTGAGAACTTCTGCTGCTGCCACTTGGACCCTCTGTTACTGTATATGTCTGTCCCTGTACACCCAGCGGGTTTTGCACAAGTTTTATTGTAGTTTATGTGTATTAGCCAGTAATTTGATTAATTTTTATGTGCACTTCAGACAGATACAGACTATGGCTCAGGGGCCAAATGTGGCTCTCAGATCAATTGTTTTGGCCCTCAGGCTTCCAGGTGAATTGACCCATACTCCCACAAGTCGTACTTTTTACTGCATGTTTTTGAAATCTACCTTGATCAAGCAGATTTAGTTTGTCCTTTTGAGGGTCTGAGCCTGGGCAAAGGTCTGGAGGGTCACTGAAGCCTGTTATAAATGCACAGATTTGAATTACTCACTGTTCTGACCCTCAGTCTATGACCCTCGATCGGCCTCACGCTGCTCTGTGTTTTAATATGTGGCCCTGGATGAAAAAAGTTTGGACTCCCCTGACTTTAGCTTCTCATCTCGTTGTGTATAATGACAATAAAGACTTTCTATTCTATTCCTGCATTGCCACATGACATCACAAGGTGGAACAAAGTGTTGTCAGTTTCAGAGAAGAAAGTAAAAATGCAGGGTTTGTGTGTTAATCGTGTGTGAATGAAACAAAACACAACTTTCTAACAGATGAGAAAACAACACCCTATGGATCCTTGAACTGAACTTGGCGACCTCCGAGCCGAGAAACCTCATGTTGCTAAAACAAATGAATGAGCTCAGCGTTTAATTCATAAAAAGCATTTGGTCATGTCCCTGTTTGGAGGATGATTCAGACTTCTGGCTCTGCACCAGCCTGTTTCATCAGAGCGGCCCCTCCTTCACACACTCACACATGGAACACATGCAGCAGCTCTGGGCTCTTCTGTGCACCCAGCCCCACACAGGCACTCAAACCACTTATTCACATTCACATTTATGGGTAATTGTACTTATTTGATAGATTTTCAAACATGGCCCTTTACTTTGATTGTACTTCAATTCTAACCATATAATTATTAGTTACATTTCAAATCATAGGAGTCCCTGTCGTCCCGAGGAACACAGTCTCACCACTGTCTCTGAAGCCACAAAAAGCTGCAGCGCTGATTGGCTCGAACATAGAGAAGATTTGTGGTTTAAAACAAGAATTCATTCATTTTCAAAGTGTGTTTACGACACTGAAAACGAGACTCTAAAACACAGCTGAAACTGCATACAAACTTGTAACTTTGAGCAGCATTTTTGGTGCACACTTTATTTCAGATTTGACCGAATTACTGTAATACAACACCCACCCCTGCATTAAGGAGTGTGCAGTGTTTCTGGTGTGTGTGTGTGTGTGTGTGTGTGTGTGTGTGTGTGTGTGTGTGTGTGTGTGTGTGTGGAGTAATGCAGGACCACACCCTGAGCATTATAACATGCACATCACACACTAGAGCAGGACTTCGGTGCTTTGCGTTACACAGGAGGAGCTGTCCCAGAACTCAGACTTAGAGAATCACAGGGTCCCGATTCGATACACGACAAACGGCTCACGATACGATATTATCACGATATGGCGATACAAGAGCAACAATATTTCTTTGTTAAACCCCCAAAATGCATCTGTTTTAATCATCAAAACAGTGAATATGTCAAGAGTATTACATAAACAAATCTCCATCTAACAAAACTGTACGGCAGGCGCAAAAAATGACTAAAAGACACCAGAAATACTCAGCAGAACTGTGTTTCACTAAGAACAAAAGAATGAGCAGTTTTAGAACACTATAAAGCACTGTCTTGTACAAAATGGTGAATATGATTTAGCACTTTTCCACCTTAAGGCTCAAAACGCTTTAGAACAACAGTATCCACATGTGGGAACTGGGATCACCCACCCACAGGCTGTTCACTCCACTGACAGTGTTAAAGCAGAATGTTCCAACTGAGCTACTGTCACTCAGTATTTGGACTTTATATTTCCTAATAGTGTTGTAAAAATTCTATCCCCAAATACAAATCAATACTAAAGCTAGAATCCAAACTGGTACTAGAATACTGTTGATCCTGACAAAGCTGAGCACAACAGTGAGTCCAGGAGGATTTGCCAGGACCAAAGATCCTAGTCTTGGTCCGGACCAAAGATCGATTTCATTTTTAATACACTTTCTCCCGGTGAACCCCACTCGTCACGTTATTAAATTCGCACAGGCGCAGTCTGTTAACACGGCGTCGGACACGAGCGGCAGCGTGAGCCAAGGCTTTGAAGACGCCACAAACACTCAAAGCTCCGACTGGCACCGTTTTGGGTTCAGAAACGATAAAGATGCACTTGACAGAAGCAAAGTGATTTGAGGCCAAATGGAGGCGAAGTTTAGCGGAAACACAACCATCCAAAAAAGCTCAAAACTGGTTCTAATAACACGAACCTAAATCGAGATCAGATCGGATCGTGATAATCGATTCTGAATCTTGAGAATCGGAATAGAATCGATTCTTGGAATTTGAATCAATACCCAGCCCTAGTTTGCACGTTCTCCTCTGTCTAGTTGGGCTCTCAGGTTTCCCCAAACCCAAAAAGGTGCACAGCAAACATCAGCATGTAGAGACAGTGTAGGTCCTGGCGCTGCACTGCAGAACCTCACTCCTCCTGTGGTCGAGGGTCAGGAAAATGGCCTGAAAGGTTTTACAGGACCCAGTGACAAACGCGCCTGTGACTTCAGATGGTCAGTCACAGAAAAGAGCTGCTGTAGTTTGGGTTGTTCCTCTAAAAGGATCAGCAGCAGTAGTTCCCTCACGCTCCCTTCACCCATCGAGCCCATCACAGTTACATAAGACCACGACGACAATCAAGACTTTATATTATTACCGCTTCTGTCCATCTGCTGACCATAGACTTTCCACTATGCAAAACCATCCAGTAAAACAGATTGTACTTTAAAACCTCCCACATATGATCCTATAATCAGAGCACTTCCTGAGCCGAAAACCAAAACATCATCGGGCGTCACTGTCACAGAAGATTAGAAATGGAACAATAGCGCCGTCGTGTCATTTGGCAAGACGGCATACGCCATCTGTCAAGAGGTTTTCTCCTGCACGTAAGAGACTGACCTTTATATTAACTTCTCAATCTGAGCCTCAATCAGGCTTCACAAATCGACCTGGAAAAGCAAACATTTGTGGTGATTTTTACTGGAATTGAGGACAGAATAAAGTCTCAAAATGACCACAATGAGCCGCAGAAATTGTAATCTGACCACATAAAAAAATATGGGAGACCTCAACATGTCGTAAAAGTACCTAAACTGCTCTAGTGTAAGCCACAAATGGAGACGATTCTGAAAATTTAGTATTTTTAACAAACAAAATTACACACAAGAGCTCTTCATAACTGATTTACAGGTCTATATTTTTTGGTAATTGAAACTTTCTTTGACAAAAACAGAAGGCCCTATGTCGTATTATGGTGTGGTTACAGAATAAAGCATATATTTTTACATGGTTATTACAGTAAGAAAGAAGAGAAGATCAAGACAAAATACGTTTTGATGACTATATAATATCTATAATTTAAATGGTCTTTAACTTTTCAGAGGCGACATCTGTTTTTTCATCCATGGACAGGTTATTACTTTACTTATTACTAATTACTTACATCCTTCAACCCAAGGCAGCCTGTCAGGATGAGACCTGGAGCTCGTCTTGGTCAGGACCACCTCAGCTGGAGGATTTGCCCTGTTGTGCTTGTTTTCGGGGGTGACTTTAGGCAGATTTTAGGGGTAGGGACGAGACAGAATTCTCACAAAATGAGACTAGGCACGAGATAAGGTCCACACGATCAAGACAAGGCAAGATTTTGTTGCGTTCAGTTCACAGTTTTGGCCTTAACCCTTTTATTGAGGACTTTTGTGGTCATTTCTGCTCTGCTTTTTGGAACTACGGCTTCCCAAATCGTTAACTCGTCATCGTTCAAACCATTTTTGACCAATCCAAATGTAAACATGTCAAGAAAAAAATCTCAGCTCATTTTCCTCATGTGTCCACGATCTTGTGGCAAATGTTTTTTTCTGTATTGTAGCTATTTTTCAGGTTTGGCATCAATGCACATTAAGACAATACAGACCCAGGATCAATTTCAAACATTAACACTGGCTCACAATTTAATTAATGCATTAAAAATATAAAAATAGAAGGAAATGATGCTTTGATTTGTTCCTACAGAGATGCTGAATAAAATGGACAGAACCACTGAAGATTTCACTCACTCCCAGACAGAACTGGAGGAAGAAGATGCTCCACACAGAAGGGCCCGAGTAACCCAGGGGTCAAATGTGTCTTTATGAATAAAAAAACATAAAAAAAACATATGACTGTAATGTAGCACTACAGAGGGGGCAGTTTATTGAGCGTTTTGCCCTGGCAGGGGGTCAGCGGCATTTCCTCGCCCGTCAGTCATGACCAGTTGTATAAAGGTCAAATAAATGTCATTTTAAAATCAATACTTTAATGAACAACTGTGACAAAGGAGGAAGAGCCAGACTGAACTGAACACGTATCCTGATCATCATAATCAAACCAACAGAAACATGTAAAAGTGAATCTTTAAAGAACCTGGATTCCACTATTTTCTGATCTATGTTATAATGTTATTTACAAATCCTTTCACTAAAATAATTTGGATAATTTTAGCCCTGAAATCTCCCATCTCTACTGAACTAAAGGTAAAATGAGCTGTTATCTTGAAAACTACAGCTTCATGAGACCTCAAGGTGGACCAGAGCATTTAGCTTTGGAGATGGAGACACTAGGGTCCAGCCAGAGTCACAGGATCCTGGGTTTTTTGGAGTTTTTCCTCACTGAGAAGGAGGGTCTAAGGACAGGGGATGACTGGACCATGTTTCATTTGCTGCTTTACATGAATGTTGTTTATTCCTGTGTTGATATGTCTGTGTGTTTTACTCATCCATATCTTGGAACGACCTTAGAGGAAACTGTTGTTGTGATTTTGGGCGCTACAAAAATAAATTGAATTGAATAGAAACTAATGAATAAAAAACAAAACTTTGAGTATATTTTGATGAGGAAATAACATTATAACATGGCTTAAAGCTCACAGGAGTCAGTTTGCAGAACCTTTAAATGTAACACTCAATGAATAAGTATGAGAAAAATGCAACATGATGATTTAAAGTATATTTGGTGTATTTTATGTAAAATATTTCATGGAAGGAATTGGATGTTCAGTATTTCAAGTTACAATTTAAAGGTGCACTATGTAACTTTTTGGTTGGGGGTCTTTCACCTGCTTGTTTCTATGGCTGTCGCTGCTCTGCCTGGAATGTTCCACAGTGTGACATTAAGCAGCTCGACATTACATTTACTTAATTAGAGGTGATTTTATTGCTCAAGAATACCTAGAAAAACAGGCATTCTGACTGTGAACGGGGTCGCCTCTCCACAGATCTGACCTGTAACATGATCTGGTTTCAAGAAGAAGAAAGAAGAAACATTCCAGACGGACTCTCCACCAGAAAAGTTACACAGTGCACCTTTACGTTCCTTGAAATGACGGTGAAGTAAAACATAAATACTACGGTCGCCGTTTCATTTGACTGACAGGTCGTTTGCCCCATAAACCTTTTATATTCTGGTTACTCTGCAACATTTGGAAACTTAAATGTAATGATACCCCAAGAGTTTCTTTAACAATTTTTCTATTTCCTCTTCACTGGAAAATCTATACATTTTCCAGTCCATCTGCCTATATCCCAGATGTCTCCTCACATCTGCTGCCGGATACTTAAACCTTAGAGGGAAAATCTATCCTGCCACTCAAATCTATGAAACTGTTTCAAGGGCCCATATTACCCTATTTTCTGTCTATGTTATGTTATTTCCTCATCACAAACAGACCTGGAGCTGTGTGTTGTTTGTGGTAATAAAAGGAAGTAAAGGGTTAGTCAAACATGTGTAAAGGCAACAAAACACAACTCCAGGTCTGTTTTTGATGAGAGAAGAACATTATAACATGACTTGAAGCTCACAAGAGGCAATTTCACGCAATACAGGAGCTTTAAAAATGACTAAATTCAACACAAGTCTGGGGAATTGTCAGTAGCTTCACAAATTTAGCCTCAGATCAGATGCGATGACTCCGTGACGATCTCTTTCCAGTAGCTTCATGAGGAGGGGCACTGAGGAGGGGCTGCTAATAGCCACTGTGTAATTGCCTCATTCTGCTACTGGTCATGCTGGAAAAGTTAAGTCAGTCGTCAGTTAGCTTGATTTTTGTTACTATAGAGACTGTAGATATGATTATAGTCGAAAAAACACATTTGGGGATTGTTAGGGTTTGCATCCGCCCAACACCAATGTCAACTACTTCCATTTTCACAATTTATTTATTTGCTCATTTATTTTTGGTGATTAAAATGGAATCTAATTAAAGCTATTCCTAAATTCTGAGCGTGCTTCTGATCGTCGACTGTCACCAATGGTGCTAAAACCAACAGCATCAAGTGGGTTAGTTAAAGCATAAAAACCATAGACTGTATAGAGACGTGGACTAAATGACTGTGAGCACCATAGCATCCAGCCAAATGAAGCTCATCGGGGAGAATCTGAAGGCAGAATTTCATGGAATTCCGAGCACAGTAGGGTTGGGCGGTAATACGGTATCCCGAGGTATCAAAAAGTAGCAACGATTTCAGTTTCATTCCGTCATTTAAAAAATTGCAGCACATAAGGAGCTAATATAGCATTAGGAGCATTTTGGCTTCAGGCCGAATCACAGGGGAGAGACACAAATGTTGAGGAGCTCCGACCCTGCGTCAGGCCAGATCCACCACAGTCGCTTCAGACACGGGAACAGCAGGACTTCCTCCCTCCGCTCTCTCTCCTCTTCAAACGTGGTTTCGCTCGGAGATTTCCATCCACACGCAGCGAGGAAGAAGAAAAAAAACCTGACTGACGTTTCGTGTGCGATGTTGAGCTGAAAAGTTTGTGATGGAGACGTTTTATTGAGAGTCGAGAGGGGACGAGGCTGAAGAGGAGAAAGTTCAGACTTTCACGGAGGAGACGGGAACTTCTCCTCCTGCCGAGAGCGCAGGTCTGTCAGATACAACATGCTGCAGTGGAAATATCACACGCCCTGGACTGTCGCCTTTACTTTTTATTCTGGAATCTGCCTCTTCTTGTCTTATCAAAATTTGAATACCACCCAACCCTAAACCGCAGGCATAATATCAACCAAGAAGGAGCGAGCTTATTGACGGTAATGCCCCTTTCCCACCCACGGTCAATCAAACCTGTTGCTCAAACTGTAGCAGGGGCGACTTCGGGGAGAGAAGGCGCCTCATTGGTCTGGTATCAATGCTCATGGCCTGATTTACAAACAAAAGAGCAACATAAAAAACCCAGGGACATGTAGAGCGGGTTAATACGAACGTTTTAAGACCAAAATTAAAGATAAAAACAAAAAAAAGTATTAAAGCAAATGTTCCCAAAGTAAGAACTGTTTACTGATATAGATTACAGATTACAGCTCAACACGAGACTACTGTGTGCTGTCTGCATCTAATTATAAAGTTTACTGTCCACAAAGCGCAATAGTGAGATGTTAGCATGCTAGTTGTTGCTGTTAGTACAGAGCAGCACTGGCATACTTGATCGTCTCGAAAATAAGTGATTAATTTTTGCTCAAACATGCACGTATCACTCCAAATACCACGTTAAGAGGGTAAATGAGAAGTGGAAACAACTACAACATGGTTAAAGTCTTGGAAAAGTTGGATTTTGCAGAATAGGTCTGGTTTAAGACAGAAAAAATAAGGTAGGTGTCTTTAATAATAATGGTACCAGCAGCAGTTTTAGTAGTATTAGCAGCATTAGCAGCATTAGCAGCATTAGCAGCATTAGCAGTGTTACAGAAGGACGAGTGGAAGAGCAGAAGTCGTCCCAAATGTGCTCCAAGCTTGTTGCTGCGGGAACCCAAATATTTACCTCAGCCCAAAACGGCACGGGGTTTTTTTTTTTCACTTTCTGGAAAATGGACAATGATCTGCATGTGTCTGCATTAATCGCCTTGTCAACCTGTGTGTTACCAAAACAGCAGCTCAGGAGTGTGTGCGTGGACTGTGGGGTAATGATGACACCTTTGCCCTTTTCTGTGGTCACTTTTGAACACATAAAAACAGCATTTCACTTGTTAATGTGGAGCTGAAGCTGAGACCAGCCACTCTAGTCCACACATTTTTTAAAAACGTCACATATTGAGAGTTCAAAGGCCTCACAGTGACGAAGCAGCTGCAGCACGTGCACAGACCGTCCAGACTTTTCTGTTCCACTGCCCGATATCGACCAAGACCAGAACAGAGACAGAACAGAACTGATTTCCTTTTAACACAAACAGCATGAGCTAAAACACCATCCAGATCTGTTTTGTGACTACAGAACATCTTTTAAAGGTGCACTGTGTAACTTTTTGGTGGCTTGGGAGTCCGTCACCTGCTTGTTTCTATGGAGATGTCACTGCTTCACCTGGAATGTTCCACAGTGTGACATTAAACAGCTCTACTTTACATTTACTCATTTGCTGATGGATTTAGGGCTCAAAAATACCCAGAAAAACATGTGCTCTGACTTCTGCCTCTCCACAGATCTGACCTGTCACTTGGTCTGGTTTGGTTTCCATGACGACAGAAAACTTTACTGTGAAACATTCCAGACAAAACTACAACATCATGGAGAAAAGCATCTGAAGGACCCTCTACTAATGTTACCCAATACACCTTTATATTATATTTTGGACCAGTAAATCGTCTTATTAAACCAATTTATACCAAAATGTGATATCGTCTTAACCGATATATTTGAAAGTCGATACCCGATCCATTAAAATGTTCAATATCGGCTCTGATATCGAATACCAGTATCGTATCGGTGCATCCCTACCTACGTGGTGACTAATATCCACAGTGTGGTTGTTTTAAGCCCAGGAATCACATGGAACATTCCAAGCAAAGCCAAAACATCTCCATGGAGACAAACATGCAGCGCACCCTCCACCGGAAAAGTTACAGAATGCAACTTTAGCTTGAATTTGCAGTACAATTTATGAACTTCTGTTACACGTACTGATTTATTCACGCCCCCAAACTGTGCCAAATGACTTTATTTTTAACCTCATGTTTACATAGCAACCGTAGTATTGGTCATGAAAACACATTAAAGCCTCATTATACCTGAGCGGGTCCCCCTCCCCCTGCACTGCCCCTGCAGCTGCTTCCTCTCCTCTCACTCCCGCCTGGACACACGGCCACATTTAGGCGTGGTTCTTCCCCTCCGCTGCATCGGCCAAAACACTCACAGCACGAGTCAAAGTACGAGTCATAGTACGAGTCAAATACAAGTCAAAGTACGAGTCAAATACAAGTCAAAGCATGAGTCAAATACGAGTCAAATACGAGTCAAATACGAGTCAAAGTACGAGTCAAAGCATGAGTCAAATACGAGTCAAAGTACGAGTCAAAGTATGAGCCAAAGTACGAGTCAAATACGAGTCAAAGTACGAGTCAAAGTACGAGTCAAAGTACGAGTCAAAGTACGAGTCAAAGTACGAGTCAAAGTACGAGTCAAAGTACAAGTCAAAGTACGAGTCAAAGCATGAGTCAAATACGAGTCAAAATACGAGTCAAAGTACGAGTCAAAGTACGAGTCAAAGTACGAGTCAAAGTATGAGCCAAAGTACGAGTCAAATACGAGTCAAATACGAGTCAAATACGAGTCAAAGTACGAGTCCAAGTACGAGTCCAAGTACGAGTCAAATATGAGTCAAATACGAGTCAAATACGAGTCAAAGTACGAGTCAAAGCATGAGTCAAATACGAGTCAAAGTACGAGTCAAAGTATGAGCCAAAGTACGAGTCAAATACGAGTCAAAGTACGAGTCAAAGTACGAGTCAAAGCATGAGTCAAATACGAGTCAAAGTACGAGTCAAAGTATGAGTCAAATACGAGTCAAATACGAGTCAAAGTACGAGTCAAATACGAGTCAAAGTACGAGTCAAAGTATGAGCCAAAGTACGAGTCAAATACGAGTCAAAGTACGAGTCAAAGTACGAGTCAAAGCATGAGTCAAATACGAGTCAAAATACGAGTCAAAGTACGAGTCAAAGTACGAGTCAAAGTACGAGTCAAAGTATGAGCCAAAGTACGAGTCAAATACGAGTCAAATACGAGTCAAATACGAGTCAAAGTACGAGTCCAAGTACGAGTCCAAGTACGAGTCAAATATGAGTCAAATACGAGTCAAATACGAGTCAAAGTACGAGTCAAAGCATGAGTCAAATACGAGTCAAAGTACGAGTCAAAGTATGAGCCAAAGTACGAGTCAAATACGAGTCAAAGTACGAGTCAAAGTACGAGTCAAAGCATGAGTCAAATACGAGTCAAAGTACGAGTCAAAGTATGAGTCAAATACGAGTCAAATACGAGTCAAAGTACGAGTCAAATACGAGTCAAAGTACGAGTCAAAGTATGAGCCAAAGTACGAGTCAAATACGAGTCAAATACGAGTCAAAGTATGAGCCAAAGTACGAGTCAAATACGAGTCAAAGTACGAGTCAAATACGAGTCAAAGTACGAGTCAAAGTACGAGTCAAAGTACGAGTCAAAGTACGAGTCAAAGTACGAGTCAAAGTACGAGTCAAAGTACAAGTCAAAGTACAAGTCAAAGTACGAGTCAAAGCATGAGTCAAATACGAGTCAAAATACGAGTCAAAGTACGAGTCAAAGTACGAGTCAAAGTACGAGTCAAAGTATGAGCCAAAGTACGAGTCAAATACGAGTCAAATACGAGTCAAAGTACGAGTCCAAGTACGAGTCCAAGTACGAGTCAAATATGAGTCAAATACGAGTCAAATACGAGTCAAATACGAGTCAAATACGAGTCAAATATGAGTCAAATACGAGTCAAATACGAGTCAAATACGAGTCAAATATGAGTCAAATACGAGTCGTGCACTGCTGTTTTAGGCCCTAATCCCATCCAGCTGCAGAGGAGCATCACCGGGCACAGGCTCAGGGGTGAAGGCTGTGCTCCGCCCGCTCGCTCCACACTTGGGACTGTGCCAAGGCCAAGAAAAAAGCCCACAATGCCGCGGGCCACCCAGGAGCTCCATGGCAACCAGAATACTGTGGACTTATTTGAGCTGGGGAGGGTTTGTTTTTTTGTTAAATGTCACATGTTGCACCAAATTGATCCTTGTGAGTTTTAAGCCGTGTCATCATGTTGTTACCGTCTCAAAACAAATCTGGAGCTGTGTTTTTGTTTCATACGCACGTCTGTCTGCATCTCCAAAGCTCAAAATGTGGTCGTTTTCAAGCTTTTTACCTTTAGTTCGGTAGAGATCGGCAATGCCAGGGCTGAAATCATCCAAATGAGGAGCACACAGACTAAATGTGCAGGTTTGTGTGTTAAACATGTGAATGAAACAAAACACAACTCCAGGTCTGTTCTGATGAGGAAACATCATAACACAGATCAGAAAATAGTGCATTATGGGCCCTTTACACCAAAGCTTCAAACTTTAAACCTGTTAAACCAAATGTGTTTATCTCCATGAGCAGAAGTGAAGTTAAATCAGATCTGCAGAGAGTTTTCACAGTATTTTTAGCAATAAAAACTGTGAATGGATAAATGCAAGATAAATAAGTTTAACAGGATAGTGTGGAACATTCCAGGTAAAGCAATAACATCTCCATGGAGACCAGGAAGTGGTGGATCCTCTAGTTAAAAGAGTGTGACAGTCTGTAATAATCTGCATTGTCCTCGGGCCTAATCTCTAAATCCTAAAAAGTAAAATGTTGACATAAAGAGGGAGTATTTTTACACATTTAGATCAGCGTGTTGCCTTTTATTGTTTTGAAAAGACTATTCGTCAAAAACAAAGCATGAACATGTTTTATTACTTTCCCTTTTGTTTTTGAGTCTCCTCCTCGTGTTCTTTCACTGCCCCTTCAGAGCGCTATCACGACACTATCAGCAGCGCATCACGTCGTTGTGCACAGTTTTGTATCATGTTTTTGTATCTTTATGGAGAACTGTCAGTGGGAGCAGGGGCCATGTAGAATTATGGGCAGAATCTTAGAGCTAAATGTAAGGAGGGTTCAAATAGGGCCCAGGAGAGATCACTAAATTACTCAAACATGCATGGGTGGCATCTAAAACTTCTTCAGGCATGTTTTTGGGCAATGTTATAGTATTGCAGAAGGTTAAAGGTCTCTGGTAGAAAACCCACCAGTTGCTCGTTTCCACTGGAGATGTTCTTCCTTTGCGATGTTCCAGAATGTGGCATTAAACTTATTCATCTCCACATACTGTAAAGCACCAAATAACAGGCGGAGCATTTAATGGTTTCAGTCACTTAATACACCAGGCATTTATTTGAGACCAGGCGACAGTTTGGGACTTAATTAATTCCTTCCTCACAAAAATCCTGCTCGGCAAAACTGGGAAAACACAGAACTCAAATTCACTGAACCAGTGCGACTAGAATCAGACTTTTATACGATGGTCTGGAGACTTTGACCTTGTCGTCTTCTTGCCGCCAAACAGAAAAACATCTCACGGCTGCTTCTCCTGAGTTTTCCTCTGTGTATTTTACCACAGAAACTTGAAATTTTGAGTGGTATTTTTTATTTTTTCGCCGCACTGGAGCCACGGAGATCAACAGTGTGGTGAAAGACCGACTGAAAGAAAAGACGACAGACGACGTAAAAACAAACAGGCAAAGAAGAAAAACGTGCAGCACCAGTGGTCACGTCTTCTTACTTGATATATATATTTTTTTTTTTAATACAATAGACTGTTTATTTGGAGCAGGCATTTATTTCTCAAAATATTCACCTGCACCTGGTGTTTAAATGGGACTTGGCTCACAGGAGATGCCAACAGATCTATTTACATTTGAGATCTGTGGAGAGGCGACTCACTGTCAGAATGCATCTTTTAAAACGTATTTCTGAGCAACAAACCACCCGTAACTGAATAAATGCTGTTTATATAATCTTATTTTTTTAAATATAGAGATTGTAGGACAGCTGGATATAGTTTATTTTGGATACTTTGTTTTTCTATGCCTTATTTCATGTTCAAATAAATTTTACTCATTTTATGTTTTATACAAAAGGGACATATTTATAGCCTATATTTATTTTCAATTTGAAAGTTTCGATTACATTATCAGTAATAAAGTGTTTTGTTTTTTTTTTTGATAAAGAAATGGTGAATAAATGCATCAGGCAACAAAAAAATAATCTTGTGAATAATCGTGATGTCAATATTAACTGAAATAATTGTGATTTTTTCCCCATAATGGAGCAGCCCCAGATCTAAATGTTTTAATCTAAATCTTTTGCTTTGGATCAACATAAAAACATGTGTAAAATCTATCGTAACTCACATCCAAGTGGCACAAAAAAGGCAAAGATATTTTTTAAATGAAGTCATCATGCACACTACATATTCTGATTCAGAAATAATTGTAAGAAAGCTGCTTCCTTAAAGAGACACTGTCAAAGGAAATTTGGAGATTAAAAATAAACTTCTAGATCTAAGCTGAACTGTAGAAGTCCAATGCAAAGACGCACCTCACCTCAGCCCATCTCGTATCATCTTTGTTTCCTGAATGACTTGAGTTCTTTCCCATCACCTCTGCAGACTGACTGGCCGTGCAGAAAGAGGTGTTGGCACATACTGACCTGGTGCTGACCTGGTGCTGACCTGGTGCTGACCTGGTGCTGACCTGGTGCCTTTGAGCTGCAGTTGCCTGAGGAGACGTGTGGAGATTGGCTCTATTCAAGTGCACATTTTCATAAATATTGCTCTGGTGTTGCTATGTAAAGACGTCTGTGCCCTTTACTCTTTCAGACAGACGGCAGGTTTTCACAGCCAGAGCTTCACCTTCCCACAACGTCAAGTCACTTTCAATCTTTAACTGTGGACTGTATGTGCGGTGGTGTAACTGTGGACTGTATGTGCGGTGGTGTAACTGTGGACTGTATGTGCGGTGGTGTAACTGTGGACTGTATGTGCGGTGGTGTAACTGTGGACTGTATGTGCGGTGGTGTAACTGTGGACTGTATGTGCGGTGGTGTAACTGTGGACTGTATGTGCGGTGGTGTAACTGTGGACTGTATGTGCGGTGGTGTAACTGTGGACTGTATGTGCGGTGGTGTAACTGTGGACTGTATGTGCGGTGGTGTAACTGTGGACTGTATGTGCGGTGGTGTAACTGTGGACTGTATGTGCGGTGGTGTAACTGTGGACTGTATGTGCGGTGGAGTAACTGTGGACTGTACGTGGTGTAACTGTGGACTGTACGCGGCGGTGGTGTAACTGTGGACTGTACGTGCGGTGGTGTAACTGTGGACTGTACGCGGCGGTGGTGTAACTGTGGACTGTACGTGCGGTGGTGTAACTGTGGACTGTATGTGCGGTGGTGTAACTGTGGACTGTATGTGCGGTGGTGTAACTGTGGACTGTATGTGCGGTGGTGTAACTGTGGACTGTATGTGCGGTGGTGTAACTGTGGACTGTATGTGCGGTGGTGTAACTGTGGAGTGTATGTGCGGTGGTGTAACTGTGGACTGTATGTGCGGTGGTGGAGGGAAAAAGTGGAGATTATGTGTGAACTGAAGTTTCTCTACGCTGAAAACAGAGGACAAATACACAGGAGACATTTCACTACAGGGACAATGAAGGACAAAGAAGTGTACGATTTTACTACTACAACTGCTACTACTACTACTGCTGCTGCTGCTGCTACTACTGCTGCTACTACTACTGCTACTACTACTACTGCTGCTGCTACTACTGCTGCTGCTACTACTGCTGCTACTACTACTGCTACTACTACTACTGCTGCTGCTACTACTGCTGCTGCTACTACTGCTGCTACTACTACTGCTACTACTACTACTGCTGCTGCTACTACTGCTACTACTACCACCGCTACTACCACTACCATCACTACTACCACTGCCGCCGCTGCCGCCGCCGCCGCTGCCACTGCCGCTACCATCACCACTACCACTACCACCGCCGCCGCCGCCGCCTACCACCGCCACCACCACTACCACCACTACCACCGCCGCCACTACCACCGCCGCCACCACCACCGCCGCCACCACCACCACCGTTACCACCACTACCGCCGCCGCCACCATACCGCCACCGCCGCCGCCGCTACCACCGCCGCCACCACCACCGCCGCCACCACCACTACCACTACCACTACCGCCTGCCGCCGCCGCCGCCGCCGCTGCCACCGCTGCCACTACCACTGCCACTACCATCACCGCTGCCGCTACCACTGCCACCACCTACCGCCACTGCCACCGCCACCACCATCACTACCACCACCACCACTACCACCGCCGCCGCCGCCGCTGCTACCACCGCCGCTACCTACCATCACTACCATCACCACTACCACCACCACTACCGCCGCCGCCGCCGCTGCTACCACTGCCATCACCACTACCGCTGCCGCCACCACCGCCGCTACCACCACCGCCACCATCACCACCGCCGCGCTACCACCGCTACCACCACTACCACCGCTACCTACCACATCGCTACCGCCAATACCACTACTACCATCACTACCACCACTACCGCCGCCGCTGCCTGCCGCTGCCTGCCGCCGCTCTGGCTGCCACCACCACTACCACTACCACCGCCGCCGCCGCTGCCACCATCACTACCACCGCCGCTACCACCTGCCGCCTACCACTGCCGCTACCACCGCCGCTACCACCGCCGCTGCCACCACCACTACCACCTACTACCACCGCCGCTACCACCGCCGCCACCACCTGCCGCCTACCTACCACCGCCGCCACCACCACCACCGCCACTACCACTACCGCCGCTGCCACTACCGCTACCGCCGCCGCCGCTACCACTGCCGCTACTACCACCGCCGCCACCACCGCCGCTACCACCACCACTACCACCACTGCCGCCGCTGCCGCCGCTGCCGCCGCTGCTGCCGCTGCCGCTTCCGCTACCACCACTACCACTACTACCACCGCCGCCGCCGCCGCCACCGCCACCACATCACCATCACTACCACCACCGCCGCCTACCACCGCTGCCACCACCGCCGCTACCACCACCGCCGCCACCACTACCACCGCCGCCACTACACCGCCTGCCACTACCTCACTACCGCCGCTGCTGCCTACCACCGCCGCTACCACCACCGCTACCACCACTACCGCCGCCGCCACACCGCTACCACCACCACCACCGCTGCCGCTACCACTGCCACCACCTACCACCGCCACTACCACTGCCACTACCGCCACTACCATCACTACCACTACTACTACCACTGCCGCCG
The DNA here is from genome assembly GCA_034769755.1 of Odontamblyopus lacepedii. Lineage (NCBI taxonomy): Eukaryota > Metazoa > Chordata > Actinopteri > Gobiiformes > Gobiidae > Odontamblyopus > Odontamblyopus lacepedii. The sequence continues at coordinate 970,991 of CM068352.1, read as the reverse complement.
CCTGCCGCCGCCTGCTACCACCGCTGCCACCACTACCACCACTACCACCACCGCCGCCGCCGCCGCTACCACTGCTACCACCACTACATCATCACCGCCGCCGCCGCCGCTGCCGCTACCACCGCCGCCACCACCACCGCCACTACCACTACCACCGCCGCCGCTACCACCGCCACCACTACCACCGCTACCACCACCGCCACCGCTACCACCACCACCACCGCCGCCGCCACCACCGCCGCCACCGCTACCACCATCACCACTACCACCACCACCGCCACCGCCACCACTACCACCACCACCGCCACCGCTACCACCACCGCCGCCACTACCACCGCCACCGCCACTACCACTACCACCACCACCGCCGCTGCCGCTACCACCGCTACCGCTACCACCGCTGCCACTGCCACTACCTGCTACCGCTACCGCCACTGCCACTACCACCGCTACCACTACCACTACCACCATCACTACCACCACTACCACTACCACCAGCCGCTGCCACTGCTACTACCATCATCACTACCACCACCACCGCCGCCGCCTACCACCGCCGCCGCCACCACCACCACCACTGCCACTACCACCAAACCGCTACCACCACTACCACCACTGCCACCGCTACCTGCCACTGCTACCACCACTACCACCATCACTACCACTACCACCACCACTACCACTACCACCGCCGCCGCCACCGCTACCACTACCACCACTACCACTACCGCTCTACCACCGCCGCTGCCGCTACCACCGCTGCCACCGCTACCACTACCACTACCACCACTACCACCACCACCGCCGCCGCCACCACCGCCGCTACCGCTACCACCTGCCCACTACCGCTACCACTACCACTACCGCCACTACCATCACTACCACTACCACCACTACCATCACCATCTACTACCACTACCGCTACCACCACTACCACTACCACTGCCACTACCACTACCACTACTACCACCGCCACTACCACTACCACCACCGCCACTACCACTGCCATCACTACTACCACTACCACTACCGCTACCACCGCTACCACTACCACCACCGCTACCACTACCAAACCGCTACCACTACCACCGCTACTACCACTGCCACTACTACTACCACCACCGCTACTACCACTACCACTGCCACCTCACTACTACCACCGCCGCTGCTACCACCGCCGCCACCGCAGTACTACTACTACTGCTACTACTACTAAAACTGCTACTACTACTACTACTACTGCTGCTACTACTACTACTACTGCTACTGCTACTACTGCTACTACTACTGCTACTACTACTACTACTACTGCTACTACTACTGCTACTGCTACTACAACTACAACTACTACTACTACTACTGCTACTACTACTACTACTACTACCACTACTGCTACTGCTACTACAACTACTACTACAACTACTACTACAACTACTTCTACAACTACTACTACTGCTGCTACTTGTGGCTGTGATCCTAACAGTTGTAAGATGTCATCTGTGCCCTGAGCCACTCTCATCCCCTGGAGTAACAGCGGTTAATATAAAGTGTAAAGTGTCTGGCCCAATGACGCAGCATGTTCCTGTCTGGAATCGAACCGTTGGCCTTTGGATCAGCAGGACAAATAAAACCACACACTACAGTGACGACCAACCCTAGTGACTGGGAAAGAACTGCTCATATTCACATTTGTGTGGGAGCGAGGAATCGGACAGCTGTTTGTTATCGGATAGACTAATAATGATGTCATGGATTTCAATTAGGACTTTGCCAAAAATACTGCACGAAGAGTCTGCAGCCAATCATGTGGCAGTAAGAGCGTGTGAAGAGTCTACAGCCAATCGTGTGGCAGTAAGAGCGTGTGAAGAGTCTACAGCCAATCATGTGGCAGTAAGAGCGTGTGAAGAGTCTACAGCCAATCGTGTGGCAGTAAGAGCGTGTGAAGAGTCTACAGCCAATCGTGTGGCAGTAAGAGCGTGTGAAGAGTCTGCAGCCAATCGTGTGGCAGTAAGAGCGTGTGAAGAGTCTACAGCCAATCGTGTGGCAGTAAGAGCGTGTGAAGAGTCTACAGCCAATCGTGTGGCAGTAAGAGCTGGGGTAGAGTCTACAGCCAATCGTGTGGCAGTAAGAGCGCAGGAAGAGTCTACAGCCAATCGTGTGGCAGTAAGAGCGTGTGAAGAGTCTACAGCCAATCGTGTGGCAGTAAGAGCGTGTGAAGAGTCTACAGCCAATCGTGTGGCAGTAAGAGCGTGTGAAGAGTCTACAGCCAATCATGTGGCAGTAAGAGCGTGTGAAGAGTCTACAGCCAATCGTGTGGCAGTAAGAGCGTGTGAAGAGTCTACAGCCAATCGTGTGGCAGTAAGAGTGTGTGAAGAGTCTACAGCCAATCATGTGGCAGTAAGAGTGTGTGAAGAGTCTGCAGCCAATCGTGTGGCAGTAAGAGCGTGTGAAGAGTCTACAGCCAATCGTGTGGCAGTAAGAGCGTGTGAAGAGTCTACAGCCAATCGTGTGGCAGTAAGAGCGTGTGAAGAGTCTACAGCCAATCGTGTGGCAGTAAGAGCGTGTGAAGAGTCTACAGCCAATCGTGTGGCAGTAAGAGCGTGTGAAGAGTCTACAGCCAATCGTGTGGCAGCAGACCCTCTCCCTCTCTCCTCCTCCCTCTCTCCTCCTCCCTCTCTCCTCCTCCCTCTCCTCCCCCCTCTCTCCTCCTCCCTCTCTCCTCCCCCTCGCCTCCTTCCCTTCTCTCCTCCTTCCTCTCTCCTCCTCCCTCTCTCCTCCTCCGTCTCCTCCCCCCTCTCTCCTCCTCCCTCTCTCCTCCCCCTCGCCTCCTTCCCTTCTCTCCTCCTTCCTCTCTCCTTCCCCCTCTCTCCTCCTCCCTCTCTCCTCCTCCCTCTCTCCTCCTTCCTCTCTCCTCCTCCCTCTCTCCTCCTTCCTCTTAAGCCCTCATTTAGCACATGGACATTACACAAATATGTGTGTGAACTTTTACTGTGTAATGTTCACACTCCTTCCAAACTTTTCATGGATTGTGGATTTCTCCGGAATAACTGGGCCTATGAAAACTAAATAAACCTTAGTGATCCTGACACTGCTCTTTCTGCCTGAAGTCCACCCGTCCTGTTCCTTTTGAAGGTCAAATGCAGATTCTTTTTTCCCTCATCGCTCTGTTCTATTGTCAGGGTCGTATAGTGAGGCAAGTCTGGAGGGTCAGGGCTTTAGTTTAAAGGTGGACTACGTAACTTTTTGTTTTGGGGTCCGTCACCTTCTTGTTTCTATGGATTTGTCATTGCTCTGCCTAGAATGTTCCACAGTGTGACATTTAAATCTTACATTTATTCAATTACAGGTGGTTTAATAGCTCAAAAACACCTAGAAAAACAGGCGTTCTGACTGTGAGCGGGGCCGTAGAGGAGCCTCCACCAGAAAAGTTACACAATGCACCTTTAACCGTTTAGTTAGCAGTAGCATGTGCCTCTCAGTCCAGTGGCTTCACACAGAGCATGAGATCTTCATCTAAACATGGAACTGAACCAGGCAGTTTCTCCTGAAGTTCCCAGAGAGCTGCATGTCACAGAACAGTCGCTGATTCACTTACAGATCTGGATTAGATTAAGGGACAGAGATTTTATCAAAGTTTTTTATAATCCTGTTTGACCTAAATTGACTTCCACACATTCCCGAGCCTCGAGCCTCATGGAGATTCTGGTTTGTTTACATCAGGCATTTCTGACAAGCAAACAGATCGTGAGCAGTAACCAGCATTTCTAATTGATATATTCCACCAAAAGCCCCACAGACGCCTCCAGCTCAGATTTACTGTGGACTTCACTGGATTATGAGGCTTAGAGTAACGGCGAACACATAACGTACTTAGATCACCGTGTTACCTTTGAATGTTTTGCTATACGCTATATTAGCCGGAAATAATATGTGAACATAAATAAAGTTTAATTCCACTTTTGTTCAGTCACTCCCCCTTCAGAGCAACTATCACATCAGGTTTGTGTACAGTTTGTATCATGTTTTTGCATATTTGTGGAGAATTGTCGCAGAGCATTGCACAGAATCTCACAGCAAACCGTAAAGAGTAAATGACTCAAACAGGCAGGGATGACAAACCACTTCAGGCATGTTTTTGGTGAGAGAACATTATAACACGGGAGAAAGTTAAAAAATCTAAAAGTGTTTGCCTTATAAATCACTGTTTAAAATGTCCACGGATTGTTACATCAGAGGTAGAACTCCACAAGTCTCCTGCTCTGTTTTAAAGCCCATAAGTCATTGCCGGGCTTGTTTTAAACATGTGTAGCACTTCTGTCCATCTGCATTCGTTACACCTGCGCCTCTACGGCCTAAACTCTTAAGGTCAGTGACACATTTGTCAAGTGACCTCCTTCAGTGGAAAAACAGAAAATGTGCAGATCATTACTCATCATTACAGATGTTTTTTTTCTTGGGTGATACTGATTGTTTAGAATCCAGAGCAACCGATGGCTGATAAGCTTGACCGATTTGCAGGGATATGTTTTTGTCTAAATGATGAGTTTAAATTCACTGCAAACTCCCTCCAAGCCTGTTTTTTTTTTTTACTACAAACCTATGAGAGCTGTGTAGTCATGTTTCTTGCAGTTATCGCTTCATATTAAAGTAATACTGTCCTGTGCTGGAGATTTAAGGTAGATACACTAAAAAGCCCAATACAAAGACTCTTTTAGTGTTACTAAACAGTGGTGACGGAGGCTCAGTTGTGCATTTTGGCAACAGAAGTACAGCAGAACTCAGCAGTTTGTCAAACTCTGTGAATGGATTATCGTCAAACGATCGAGAATATTTCCTCAACAAGCGACTTTGACAAACAGTGTCCGACTGCGACTGTGCGATCAGTGAGTAAAACTTTTAAACTTTAGTCGTCCGTAGAATATCGACTCTGACAAACACACACAGACATTTTGGTGCTGGAAATGTTTTTATCTCCATCTTCTGTGTTCAGTCTGAATGAGTCCGAATGAATGGGGAACAAAGCCTCTTCTGCTGCCAAAATACAAACTGCTTTTTTTATCACTTCCGCCCTAAAAGGCTCTGTCAGCCAATCGGTCTATCTCTACTCATATCGCCATCCGGTGGTAAAAAGTGACATTACAAGCGTCTGATATGACACTTTCATGTAACTGAACGCCAATGTAAACAGAGGCCTTCTTTATCTGACTGAAAACAGAATCTTCTTTCCCAAATCCCGCCCTGACCCCCTTCAGCACATCAGCGGTAATAATAAAGGGCTGTATAGATGCACAGAAAGAGAGAGAGAGAAGCTGCACCACCAGCCGCCCCTCCTGGTGTCATGTATTCACCCAGTGAGACGAGACAAAGGCCGGCGCCCCCTGCAGTGAAGCGAGCCGTCCTCACTCACTCCCACCCAGTCTGCCACAGCGCTCTGTAGTGTAAAGTAAGTGTAAGTGTAAAGTACCTGTTGCACTTGTGATTATAGTAAAACTGTGATTCAGGTTAAAGGGCCCATCTTAAGCTATTTTCTATTGTGTGTTAGAATTGTTTCCTTGTCAAAAACCGACCTGCAGCTGTGTTTTGTTTCATTTGCACATGTTTTACACAATAATGTGGTACAAGTAAATACCATAAACCTGCCCTGGAATCACCAATCTTTACTAAACAAAAGGTAAAAGGAGCTGTTAACTTCAAAACTACCGATTCATGATGTCACAAGGTGAAACGGGGTATTCTGAGCTTTGGAAAATAGACAGACTAATAATAAAGTGTTACTCAAACGTGTGAATGAACCAAAACACAACTCCAGGTCTGTTTCTGAGGAGGGACCGACATCAGAACATGACTCAAACTCACAAGAGTCAATTTTGTGCAATATCGGACTTTTACAGTGCACATTGTTTAGAGAGAAGACAAAAGTATTAACTGCTAAACTAGTGTGAGCAGACGTCCCTGTTTCCCCGGGACAGTCCCAGTTTGAGCCCTGTGGCCCCTGTCCCAGCAGATTTATCCCAAACCACTGATTTGTCCCAGTTTTATACAAGAAATGTCCCACGTGTCCCAATTTTTGACCAATCTGATTCCCGCCAACAGTAAAAAGAGGCATAAATTGTCATTTGTTTAGGTAAAATACAGAAAAGCTGCTTAAAAATGACCAAAACACAAAGAAAATGGGATTATACTGACTCACATTAGTGCCAAGTGCAGAACAATATTCCTTAATCACGCTCTTGTTTCACAATTTTATTATTTCCAACCAAAGCAAATCAGGAATGTCCCAGTTTTTTATTTTGAAAAGGGGGTCACTCACCGCTAAACTAATAAAAACTCTCATTCCTTTCAGAACATGGCTGCAGCTACAGGACCAGCAGCACGTTTTACGCAAGACCCCACGGGGAGAGGCGAAATGACACGCGCATAAATAAGTCCATCCATATTTGCGACCACTGCGATTCAGCTACAACTATTGGCACTTGTAAAAGGCGCTTCAATCCCAGCGACGCAAAACACACCCAAGCGTCACCGATGCAGAAGTGTCCAGGATGACGAGGAGTTCCCCTGATGTAAACCTCCCGCTCCACCCGGGCCGACGCGGGCGCAGTGACCCGGAGCGAGGCCGGTGCTGCCGTAGAGTCGATATTAAATGGGCGTGTACGGTCCTCCTCCCTGTTCAGTCAATGCGCCAGGCTGCAACACTAAAAGCCTCTGTTCTGCTCCGTATGTTCGACTCCGTGCGATTCCATTAGTTCAGCTTCACATATGTTGCAACAGGAATGAATTCAAAGTAAATCTGCTCCGTGTGACTTGTTATTCTGATGTTATTGTCATTGTTATAAGGTCAGATCCACGGTCAGATCGAGGAGGCCAACGCTGCTCAGTTGATTCAGTGATTTCTAAATGATGTGACCAAGTTGGACAAATTCTAAAGGGCGTTTCTTGCTTACGCCAAAGCATAAAAACAAAAATCTAAAGAGTCTCTTCACTTTGGTGCCATCTTAAATTTAACTAAGACAAATGAACATTAAACCTGCGGACACACAATCCTGCTGCAAATACACAAAAAAACTACTCAAAGATACTAAAATACAGTAAAATATTCCTGGACTGGTCCCGTTACATGTGCAGATAGTGAGAGGAAAAGGGGCCGGTCTGTTTTCTGTAGGCTAAAATCACGCACAGCTTCAACAAAGAAAGATGCGGGATACCTTTAAGAAAACGCCTTACTCCTCTGCACTGCTGTTACCATGGGAGCCGGGCATGCCATTCCCAGTGTCAATGTGTAATTTTCCCCCACAATGCAACACAGACACCCGCACCGTCCCCCGCGCCGACATTTGTGCAGCCTCATGCTGTGTTTTTACGCATCAAACTTTCCCGGAGCCAGCGACGCGTGGATCAGTCGTGTACTCACAGTGATCTTCGGGATGTTCTTTTTTCCTTGATAAGACATGGTTTAGGTCCGGTACCGGAGTCAGGGCCGAGGTTCTGGCGGATATTTCCCCCGTGGTTCGATGATGCTGCAGAGGATGGAAGCGTCGCCTGTGCCGCTGCTGCTTCTGCTGCTGCGATGGGAAAGTGTGGAAACAGCGAAGAGCAGCGCGCACCGGCCCCTCCCTCCAAGCACCGACTCCACGGAACAAAGACAGTGCGGGGAAGTGTCCGCTAGAGGGCGCAGCGGCTGCACTAGTTACTACACTAGACTACACTAGACTAGACTAGACTCTTCCGCTGCTGCTGCTGCTGCTGCTGCTGCTGCTGCTGCTGCTGCTGCTGCTGCTGCTGCTGCGTGAGTGAAGTTTGGGGGAGAATCTATAGAGAATTAGACAAAACCATTTATGTGTTTTATTATGTTTTTTACTTAGTCAAATACAGGACATGCATACAGGACGACGTTCAGACCGTACTCAGTACAACTGTACAACAACTCACCTTATGTCACAGATAATACTCCCTACAACTGTACAACAACTCACCTTATGTCACAGATAATACTCCCTACAACTGTACAGCTCACCTTATGTCACAGATAATACTCCCTACAACTGTACAGCTCACCTTATGTCACAGATAATACTCCCTACTGTACAGCTCACCTTATGTAACAGATAATACTCCCTACTGTACAGCTCACCTTATGTACCCTTCATACTATAACCCTCCATCATTTCAATCACTATTTCATCTCTGCAGTTACTCCTTAAGACCTCTTGTATAGTGAGATATATTTACTGTATTTATATTTTTTCTTTCACTTATACAATAATTATGCCTTATTTGACACCAGTGTCTTGTTATTTTTGCTACTTAATTAGAATGTGTTATTACTATTTACATCTATTTCTTTTTGTTATTATAAAAGTGATGTTACTGTGTCCAAGTGATTTCCTGTGTAGATGAATAAAGTTTGTCTAAAGTGATAATGGGCCAATGTAAGTTTGTGTAGGAGGAAAGTTAATCATGTGATTCTGTGGAAGTTAAAATCACCCTTCAGAAGGTTTGAACCACAGGAACAGCATTTCCCCAGAAACAAAAGGGAGTGTGTCGTCCTCCAGGAGAGATGCGAGCTCAGTGTAACGACACAGTGACCTGTGTTTTTCAGTGCAACAGAAACATTCAGAATGAAAAATTACATGCATTTCTTTCACTTTACACTGCAAGGACAGTAAACTGGCAAAATCTGAGATATAAACACTTAACTCTATCAGAAAATGACTAAAAAGTAGTGAAATTATCTGTCCATGCAGTAAGATCATTTTACTTGACAAGTTATTTTAAAATAAACGACCTCTAGACTAGAACTGATCAGTCTCAGAAGTCGTAAGTAGATAATAAATCAAGATGAATAACCTGATGTAAGTTTTAAAATCTTGGCCAGATCAGAGATATTTACAGAAATGTAAGTAAGAAGCTTTTGATCGTGTAATATTGTCATAAAATTGAGATTTTATGTGTAAAAATGACCAAAATTAATGTCCCTGTGTCCCCATGATAGAAAAATGTGTCCTGTGAAGTTCCAATGTCCCACATAAACTCTGTTAAAACACATTAAACATTAAATATTAAAACATGTTCAGTGCAGAATGGACAATACTGTTGTTTCCACATGAAGGCTCATGTGTTCAGAGACAAAACTCACCAAAATATAGTTTTGCCTCTAATGTCTCGTCTTAAGACGGCATTTTGTAACTTACTGATAGTAAAACTTTTGTGGAATCATCAGCTTTTTCATGTGCTGATGAACCAAAGAAGAATTCCACTGTGAACTAGAAAATTTAATTAAGTTCGTAACCAAATTTGGTCTGGGTCATTTTCAAGAGCTTCAGTTTCCTGTTACAGCCTGTGCAACATTGAGTTTTTTCCCCTCATTCAAAAGTCGGAATATTTATTTTTTCACTGCTAATCACTATGGTAATGGCCCTAATTATTATTTTTATCATTCTGAAAGCACTGATCTCACAATTAACTCAAACACAATTTCTGTCACAAAAAATGTCCAGTATTTCAAGTATTTACCACACGGCAGCAGAGTTTCTACCGTGTATGAAAGTGTTATGGGACGTGATGTGTGTGTGATGTGTGTGTGATGTGTGTGTGATGTGTGTGTGATGTGTGTGTGATGTGTGTGTGTGATGTGTGTGTGATGTGTGTGTGATGTGTGTGTGTGATGTGTGTGTGATGTGTGTGTGATGTGTGTGTGATGTGTGTGTGATGTGTGTGTGATGTGTGTGTGATGTGTGTGATGTGTGTGTGATGTGTGTGTGATGTGTGTGTGATGTGTGTGTGATGTGTGTGTGATGTGTGTGTGATGTGTGTGTGATGTGTGTGTGATGTGTGTGTGATTTGGATGTGATGTGTGTGTGATGTGTATGTGATGTGTGTGTGATGTGGATGTGATGTGTGTGTGATGTGTGTGTGATGTGTGTGTGATGTGTATGTGATGTGTGTGTGATTTGGATGTGATGTGTGTGTGATGTGTATGTGATGTGTGTGTGATTTGGATGTGATGTGTATGTGATGTGTGTGTGATGTGTGTGTGATGTGTGTGTGATGTGTGTGTGATGTGTGTGTGATGTGTGTGTGATGTGTATGTGATGTGTGTGTGATGTGTGTGTGATGTGTATGTGATGTGTGTGTGATGTGTGTGTGATGTGTGTGTGATGTGGATGTGATGTGTGTGTGATGTGTATGTGATGTGTGTGTGATGTGTATGTGATGTGTGTGTGATGTGTGTGTGATTTGGATGTGATGTGTATGTGATGTGTGTGTGATGTGTGTGTGATGTGTATGTCATGTGTGTGTGATGTGTGTGTGATGTGTGTGTGATGTGTATGTGATGTGTATGTGATGTGTGTGTGATGTGTGTGTGATGTGTATGTGATGTGTATGTGATGTGTGTGTGATGTGTGTGTGATGTGTATGTGATGTGTGTGTGATGTGGATGTGATGTATGTGTGATGTGGATGTGATGTGTGATGTGTGTGTGATGTGTGTGTGATGTGTATGTGATGTGTGTGTGATGTGGATGTGATGTGTGATGTGGATGTGATGTATGTGTGATGTGGATGTGATGTGTGATGTGTATGTGATGTGTGTGTGATGTGTATGTGGTGTGTATGTGATGTGGATGTGATGTGGATGTGATGTATGTGTGATGTGTGTGTGATGTGTGTGTGATTTGGATGTGATGTGTGTGTGATGTGTGTGTGATTTGGATGTGATGTGTATGTGATGTGTGTGTGATGTGTATGTGATGTGTGTGTGATGTGTATGTGATGTGTGTGTGATGTGTGTGTGATGTGTATGTGATGTGTGATGTGGATGTGATGTCTGTGTGATGTGTATGTGATGTGTATGTGATGTGGATGTGATGTATGTGTGATGTGTATGTGATGTGGATGTGATGTGTGATGTGTATGTGATGTGTATGTGATGTGGATGTGATGTGTATGTGATGTATGTGTGATGTGGATGTGATGTGTGATGTGGATGTGATGTATGTGTGATGTGGATGTGATGTATGTGTGATGTGTATGTGATGTGTGATGTGGATGTGATATATGTGTGATGTGGATGTGATGTATGTGTGATGTGTATGTGATGTGTGTGTGATGTGTATGTGATGTGTGTGTGATGTGTATGTGATGTGTGTGTGATGTGGATGTGATGTATGTGTGATGTGGATGTGATGTGTGATGTGGATGTGATGTGTGTGTGATGTGTTTGTGATGTGTGTGTGATGTGTGTGTGATGTGATGTGTGTGTGATGTGTATGTGATGTGTGATGTGTGTGTGATGTGTATGTGATGTGTGTGTGATGTGTATGTGATGTGTATGTGATGTGTGTGTGATGTGTATGTGATGTATGTGTGATGTGTATGTGATGTGTGTGTGATGTGTATGTGATGTGTGTGTGATGTGTATGTGATGTGTGTGTGATGTGTATGTGATGTGTGTGTGATGTGTATGTGATGTGTATGTGATGTGTGTGTGATGTGGATGTGATGTATGTGTGATGTGGATGTGATGTGTGATGTGTGATGTGGATGTGATGTGTTTGTGATGTGTGTGATGTGTTTGTGATGTGTGTGTGATGTGTGTGTGATGTGTGTGTGATGTGTATGTGATGTGGATGTGATGTGTATGTGATGTGTGATGTGGATGTGATGTGTGTGTGTGATGTGTGTGTGATGTGTATGTGATGTGTGTGTGATGTGTATGTGATGTGGATGTGATGTGTGTGTGATGTGTGTGTGATGTGTGTGTGATGTGTGTGTGATGTGTATGTGATGTGTATGTGATGTGTGTGTGATGTGGATGTGATGTATGTGTGATGTGGATGTGATGTGTGATGTGGATGTGATGCGTGTGTGATGTGTTTGTGATGTGTGTGTGATGTGTTTGTGATGTGTGTGTGATGTGTTTGTGATGTGTGTGTGATGTGATGTGGATGTGATGTGTATGTGATGTGTGATGTGGATGTGATGTATGTGTGATGTGTATGTGATGTGTGTGTGTGATGTGGATGTGATGTGTATGTGATGTGTGTGTGTGATGTGTATGTGATATCTGTGTGATGTGTATGTGATGTGTGTGTGATGTGTGTGATGTGGATGTGATGTGGATGTGATGTGTGTGTGATGTGTATGTGATATCTGTGTGATGTGTATGTGATGTGTATGTGATGTGTGTGTGATGTGTGTGATGTGGATGTGGATGTGATGTGTATGTGATGTCTGTGTGATGTGGATGTGATGTGTGTGTGATGTGTATGTGATGTGTATGTGATATCTGTGTGATGTGTATGTGATGTGTGTGTGATGTGGATGTGATGTGGATGTGATGTGATGTCTATGTGATGTCTGTGTGATGTGTATGTGATGTGTGTGTGATGTGTGTGTGATGTGTATGTGTTGTCTGTGTGATGTGTATGTGATGTGTGTGTGATGTGTGTGTGATGTGTGTGATGTGTATGTGATGTGTATGTGATGTGTGTGTGATGTGGATGTGATGTGTATGTGATGTCTGTGTGATGTGGATGTGATGTGTGTGTGATGTGGATGTGATGTGGATGTGTGTGATGTGTATGTGATGTGTATGTGATGTGGATGTGATGTGTGTGTGATGTGGATGTGATGTGGATGTGTGTGATGTGTATGTGATGTGGATGTGATGTGTGTGTGATGTGTGTGTGATGTGTGTGATGTGTATGTGATGTGTATGTGATGTGTGTGTGATGTGGATGTGATGTGTATGTGATGTCTGTGTGATGTCTGTGTGATGTGTGTGTGATGTGGATGTGATGTGGATGTGTGTGATGTGTATGTGATGTGTATGTGATGTGTGTGTGATGTGGATGTGATGTGGATGTGATGTGGATGTGATGTGTATGTGATGTGTGTGTGATGTGTGTGTGATGTGTGTGTGATGTGGATGTGATGTGGATGTGTGTGATGTGTGTGTGATGTGTGTGATGTGTATGTGATGTGTATGTGATGTGTGTGATGTGTATGTGATGTGGATGTGATGTGTGTGTGATGTGGATGTGATGTGTATGTGATGTCTGTGTGATGTGGATGTGATGTGTGTGTGATGTGGATGTGATGTGGATGTGTGTGATGTGTATGTGATGTGTATGTGATGTGTGTGTGATGTGGATGTGATGTGGATGTGTGTGATGTGTATGTGATGTGGATGTGATGTGTGTGTGATGTGGATGTGATGTGTATGTGATGTGTGTGTGATGTGTATGTGATGTGTGTGTGATGTGGATGTGATGTGGATGTGTGTGATGTGTATGTGATGTGTATGTGATGTGTATGTGATGTGTATGTGATGTGTATGTGATGTGTATGTGATGTGTGTGTGATGTGTATGTGATGTGTGTGTGATGTGTGTGTGATGTGTGTGTGATGTGTATGTGATGTGTATGTGATGTGTATGTGATGTGTGTGTGATGTGTGTGTGATGTGTATGTGATGTGTATGTGATGTGTGTGTGATGTGGATGTGATGTGGATGTGTGTGATGTGTATGTGATGTGTATGTGATGTGTGTGTGATGTGTATGTGATGTGGATGTGATGTGGATGTGATGTGGATGTGATGTGGATGTGATGTGGATGTGATGTGGATGTGATGTGGATGTGATGTGGATGTGATGTGTGTGTGATGTGTATGTGATGTGTGTGTGATGTGTATGTGATGTGGATGTGATGTGTGTGTGATGTGTGTGTGATGTGTGTGTGATGTGTGTGTGATGTGTGTGTGATGTGTATGTGATGTGTATGTGATGTGTATGTGATGTGTATGTGATGTGGATGTGATGTGGATGTGATGTGTGTGTGATGTGTGTGTGATGTGTGTGTGATGTGTATGTGATGTCTGTGTGATGTGTATGTGATGTGGATGTGATGTGTGATGTGTGTGTGATGTGTATGTGATGTGTGTGTGATGTGGATGTGATGTGTATGTGATGTCTGTGTGATGTGTATGTGATGTGGATGTGATGTGGATGTGATGTGTATGTGATGTGTATGTGATGTGTGTGAGATGTGGATGTGATGTGTATGTGATGTGTATGTGATGTGTGTGAGATGTGTGTGTGATGTGTGTGTGATGGTTATAACATAAAACAGGAATGCCATATAGAGCTAAATAAAGCCTCCACACGTCTATTACGCTTCACACATCTTTCATGCACATATTCTGTTAGGGCACAGCAGGGCCTATTAAGAGCAGCTGTCCCCCACACCCCGGCCCCACACCCCCACACTGACCCGCCCCGAGCCCAGACATGTGGCTCTTTGTCTGGACTGCCCCTCCGAACTGCCCCCCTCCAGCCTCCACTTCCTCCTCACTAACGCACCAGAATGACCAGCTCTGATCAGACTACAGCTACAGGGCGTGTCCGTCAGGCACACGTCCACCCAGACCATTTCCTTTTCTTTCTATCTACATGGAGACCAAGCCAGTTAGGGGTCAGATCTGTGCAGAGGAAACCACGCTCACAGTCAGAATACCTTTTGATTAGGCTTTTTTAAACTACAAAACCACACCAGCATAATTCCCATAGACTGTGTAAAGAAGTGGACTAAGTGAGCGTGACGTCACCCACGGTGTTCGGTCCAGGTTAAATAAAGCTCATCGAAGCTAGAAGTTATGGAGCGAATTTGGAGTCAAGTTCCATATTTAGAAATCGGTTGATAGACAGTTGACACACGGTATAATAGCAACCAAAAAACCAATCAGAAGTGAGTGTGTTGAAGGTTATGCCCTCTTCGCTGCCACTAATTTCCAATGCTGTCAATCAAACCTGTTGCTTTGAATCCTGTGTCCCCTGTCCCAGAAGATTTATCCAAAACCAGTGATTTGTCCCAGTTTTATACAAGAAACGCCCCAGTGTCTCTATTTTTGACCAAACTGGTCCCTGCCAACAGTAAAAAGAGGCATAGATTGTAATTTGTTCAGATAAAGGACAAAAGATCAGCTTAAAAATGACCAAAACAAAAAAATGGACGATACCGACACACGTTAGAATGGTCTCTGCAGAACAATTTTCCTTAATTACACACTCGTTTCACATTTTTATTATTACCAACCAGCAAAAAACAGGGATGTCCTAGTTAGAGTCGATGGAGTCGATGATTCTTTATGTAAATACAAAGTTATAGCCACACTATATTATTCTCTATTGATAGAAACAGGTTCATTGTTTTTCTGTTCAAAAGTGCAGAACTGACAGGCCCCGTCTCTTCATACTGAGGTTTCAACAGAACTAGCAGCAGATTTTGATTGTTCTACGTATGACCCAGATTCTGATTTTTTTTAAATCTGATCCATTTTTTTTTTTAAATAATCCCAAGTAATTTCAGAGCTGTGGGCGAAGAGAGAGACACTTTTGGAGCAGTCAGGCAGAATACATGACAACACAGAACTATGAGCGAGAATCGATCGAAAAACAACTTTGAGTGCGCTAAAGATGACGAAACACTACACAAACCCATAAAAGCTGTTTCTCCATTATGTCCTTTTAAATAAACAGTCTGTAGACATGTTTTGCTGAGCTGTCGTCTCCAGGCGTGACATCAGCAGCACAGAGTGAACCTGCAGATCCTCCTCTCCAAACCCCGTCCCCGGCCTCACACTGAGGCGAGAGGACAGATCAGGGACGCACAAACCGGCCTGTCAAAGCTGCACTGCAAAACGTGACCCACTGAACTACTAAGAGTGCTGCATTTCTGTCACACGCCAGGCCGACTCTCTGGAGGCAAATGAAGTCTCTGAGGCCAAACTACAACTTTAAAGGTCCTGCATTAAACAAAATGGACTCCTGTGAGATTTAAGCCATGTTATAATAGTGTTTCCTCCTCAAAAACAGACCTGGAGTTGTGTTTTGGTTCATTCACATGTTTGAGGAACTATTATTAGTCTGTCTACATCTCCAAAGCTCAAAATGTTCGGTTCAACCTTGTGATGTCATGTAGCGGCAGTTTTCAAGCTAACAACTGCATTTTACATTTAGTTCAGTAGCAAATGGCAACTCCAGGGTAGAAATTATCCAAATGACTCGAGTGAAGGTGTACGGAGTTTAAAAACACAGTGGAGCACTTCCAGTATTGTATACATGGCATCACAAGAGTTTTCTGTTTGGGAAAAGAACTCAGCCTAAATCTGCAGGGTTTTTGTGTGAAACATGTGTAGAAACAAAAAGCTCCAGGTCTGTAAAATAGCCTAATATGGGCTCTTTAAAGTCAATATGTAAAACCATCATTGTATTAATCAGTTTAATGTTAATAATGTTGCTCTGAATTGTACATCTTTAACAAAGACATATTGCACTTGTGTCTATCTATAGTTATAATGTATGACACATGTGGATCATTATATTATTTGCACATTTTAAATCCCAATATTCTTCTTCTAAAACGACTTCATAAAAGAAACAGGTCCAGAGACTTTGGCTTTAGAAAACTGCGGTGGCCGATGGAGCCGACGCCGACGCCGTTAACGTTAAAGGATGTTCTGCACATCACACTGGAGCAGCAGATTTCTTAAAACTTGTACCAAAATAATTATGGCCAAGTCCAAAGCTGATCACAGATTCACCCGAGACAGAAGTACAGGGCAAATCTGGGGCTGATCGGCAAAATGGCGTCTTGAAAATGAAATTGAATCACGACGACGCAAACGTGAATCACTCCAAATACAACTGTGAGAGGGTCAATGAGACGGAAACAACTACAACATGGATAAAAGCTCTGAAGAGTCCATTTTGCAGAGTAGCTTTAAAGGTTCACTATGTAACTTTTCTTTTAGGAGGATTTACCAGGCTGCTTGTCGTCATGGAAATGCTTTTGCTTTGCCTGAAATGTTCCACCGTATCGGACACAATCTCACTTTTTCTGTTGAAACTCAAACACTTAAACAGGCCCATGATTCTCGTATTGATCACAGGCTCCTGAAAATGGGTTTGAGTTTTCAGACGATCTTGAAAGGCGTTTGTCACTGTTTGCTAACGTGTGCGTTGTGTCTCCATGGTAACCGGTGAACATTCCGCTAATACACACACATGTAGAACACCCCCAGCATGAGGTCACTGCAAACAATAAAAACAAGCAGGTGACAAACCCTTCACCAGAAAAGTTACACAGTGCATGAACAAAAAACATATATAAAACACTGAGTCTTTCCACTGGAGCAAATGCAGATCGAGGCTTTAATCTTCATATAAACATTCCTGCCCCATAAAGTAAACCGTTCTGAGCTAAACCGTTCTGAGCTAAACCGTTCTGAGCTAAACCGTTCTGAGCTAAACCGTTCTCAGCTAAACCGTTCTGAGCTAAACCGTTCTGAGCTAAACCATTCTCAGCTAAACCGTTCTCAGCTAAACCGTTCTCAGCTAAACCGTTCTCAGCTAAACCGTTCTGAGCTAAACCGTTCTCAGCTAAACCGTTCACAGCTAAACCGTTCTGAGCTAAACCGTTCTCAGCTAAACCGTTCTGAGCTAAACCGTTCTGAGCTAAACCGTTCTGAGCTAAACCGTTCTGAGCTAAACCGTTCTGAGCTAAACCGTTCTGAGCTAAACCGTTCTGAGCTAAACCGTTCTGAGCTAAACCGTTCTGAGCTAAACCGTTCTCAGCTAAACCGTTCTGAGCTAAACCGTTCTGAGCTAAACCGTTCTGAGCTAAACCGTTCTCAGCTAAACCGTTCTGCGCTAAACCGTTCTGAGCTAAACCGTTCTCAGCTAAACCGTTCTCAGCTAAACCGTTCTCAGCTAAACCGTTCTGAGCTAAACCGTTCTCAGCTAAACCGTTCTGAGCTAAACCGTTCTCAGCTAAACCGTTCTGAGCTAAACCGTTCTGAGCTAAACCGTTCTCAGCTAAACCGTTCTGAGCTAAACCGTTCTCAGCTAAACCGTTCTGAGCTAAACCGTTCTCAGCTAAACCGTTCTCAGCTAAACCGTTCTGAGCTAAACCGTTCTGAGCTAAACCGTTCTGAGCTAAACCGTTCTGAGCTAAACCGTTCTGAGCTAAACCGTTCTGAGCTAAACCGTTCTGAGCTAAACCGTTCTCAGCTAAACCGTTCTCAGCTAAACCGTTCTCAGCTAAACCGTTCTGAGCTAAACCGTTCTCAGCTAAACCGTTCTGAGCTAAACCGTTCTCAGCTAAACCGTTCTCAGCTAAACCGTTCTCAGCTAAACCGTTCTCAGAGCTGCTTTGACATAAGCCTAAATCACCTCCCTGTTTCTGCTGAGTCAGGGGAGTATCAGAAGGTGCTGTGCTGCTGTTCTCCATCAAACCACAAGGGGAAAACCTGGCAGCAGAGCACAACCTGCACAAACTAGAACTAAACAACACTGGAAATAATATTAGTTAATACAAGCTTGATTTGAAAGAAAACTTTGGTCTAGAGCATGAACCTTTTCAGCCCCACGTCATAACTACATCTTACTTAGTCTTAAAGGGCCCAGATTAGACGATTTTCTGATTTATGTTATAATACTCATCTTCACTACAATAAACTGGGTGATTTCAGACCCAGAATTGCCGATCTCTACTTAACAAAAGGTAAAAGGCAGCTGAAAAACACATCTCCAGGTCTGGTCTGGGACGTTTGAGGAGGTAACATTATAACATGGCTTAAAGCTGACAAGGATAGAGTTTGTGTAATATAGGATCTTTAATAAAACACAAAGACGATACATAAGGGAATATGGCAACAACCCACAGACAAACCCAGTTCGGCCCCTAAGTACCAACTGGGAACCACTATGTGGTGTTGGCTGAGATATACTGTGGACTCGAAACTTCCTCTGACCTGGAACTAAGTCATGAGTGGAGGAATAACCAATGACAGAGACAGAGGTCGTGTCTCATTTCTCTTTCCTCGCTTCCTTGTCCTTGATTCCTTTCCTTGATTCTGCAAGAAATGCGTGAGGAAGTCTCCCCCACAGAGGAGACAAAGCGAGGAGAGAGGATCTAAACTCCTCACCAATAAAGTTCTGTTCTTTTATATGACATCTGTTCCTGAAGCTCAGGTTTACTCCTTCATGCCGTGGTTCATATGAGGCTTTTGATTGACAGCTGAAACATGGAGGACTGAGGAGAGGAATCAAGGAGAAGTGAGACGAGGACAGACAGAGTGGGACAACTGGAAATGAACAGGGTCTAATTCAAACAAAAGCACAAATAGTGACAGAACTGCCCATAATTCACTATTATCTGTGTTGTAACTTTGTTTCCCCCTCAAAAACAGACCTGGAGTTTGTGTTTTGTTTAACACAGAAATCCTGCAGATTTAGGCTGAATTCTTCTCAAACTGAAAACGCTCCACCACTGCATGATTAACACTCCCAAGAGTCAATTTGCTATAGGACCTTTAAGTGTCCTAAAAAGGTTTGAGAGAACTACTTCTGTGTTAAACATGTGTGAATCAAACAAAACACAACTCCAGGTCTGTTTGTGATGAGGAAATATTATAACATCAGAAAATAGTATAACATGGGCCCTTTAATCTGCTTCATCCTCAGTTTGATTCTGTGATTATAATGACCGCGGTGCTACAGTCAAATGTCTCTTTGTGCAGGTTCTGTGTTTCAGACTGAAAACACTGAACCACAAAAACATGTTCAGATCTGCATTTGTAAACCAGCAGCAGCTACAAGAACAGGCTGGTTCTGCTCTGTCCAGTGTTCTGAAGAAATACTGAATGTGTCCTAATAAAATCTATGTTTTATGTATTATATTTGTATTACTGTCTGATATGTCGTTTGTACGAA
This sequence comes from Odontamblyopus lacepedii, assembly GCA_034769755.1. NCBI lineage: Eukaryota > Metazoa > Chordata > Actinopteri > Gobiiformes > Gobiidae > Odontamblyopus > Odontamblyopus lacepedii. The sequence continues at coordinate 951,216 of CM068352.1, read as the reverse complement.
TTTATGCAAACCCAGTTTAAAATGGAGATTCAATTTAAAATATGATTAATATCACAATGAAATTCCACAGCAGTAAACGAGGCAGCGCTTGTAATAAAGAAAAGAAAGTGTATAAAAGCAGAGTATGAGTTGTGCACGTTAATTTATAATGATGCAGAGTTGCCCAAAAACATGATATTGTGTTGTGTAATTACAGAGCAAAAATATAAGAACCCTGATGTAATGCAGGTTCACGTTTACGCACAGTCAGGGAGGAAAAAGTTCCAGCTCCTCACCTTCTGCTCCCCCAAATTCTGCAGCGCCTCTTTATCTCGTCTGCTCCGGTTCACGGCGCTCCGGCTCTCGATGCTCCGGCTCTCGATGCTCCGGCTCTCGATGCTCCGGGTCTCTATACTCCGCTCCAGAGCTCGCTCCATGCTCCTCTCGGTGCGTTTCTCCGCGCGTTTCTCCGCTCGCCTCTCCAAACCCGGGGAGCTCCAGGCGTCGCTGACCGGGCTCCGCGCCCTCTGCCCGGTCTCCCTCCGCGCTGACCTCGGGGTGCTCTGGCCGACACTCAGCGCGTCAAAGTCAATGCTTTTCCCGTCAAAAGCATCCTGAACGCTGCAGAACAAGCCGCCGTACTTCTGGCGGGGGATCTGGTCCGCGGTGCCCGGTCTCGCCAGGTACACGGGCAGGTCGTTCTCGTCCGCGATGTCCCGGTTCGCCCTGCGCTCTGCCATCGTGCGCGCTGCTTCCAGAGCCGCTGAGACAAGTGCGGAGCTGGAGACTGAGCGTGTGCGAGCGAGTGCGCCCGGGCCAGCACTGAGGTGGCACCGCACTGTGTCCTGTGAAGATCCACACCAAACAATCAGCCGAGCCTGTCATTTCTGTAAACTCGCTGTAAAACACTGTTGACTATATCATTTATCATGTTCTATAGTTACATTCTCGCGTAAAAGGCACTAGGCTGCATTACTTTGGCCTAATAGCTCTAGAGTAAATTGCCCAAATTTGCTTCCGGATTATTTGTGAACCAATAAACGTGAGAGGAGCTGTCCTTTCAGCACCACATCTGCACAGGTGCAGAGGGAAAAGGAAACTTTACTACAACAATGCAATGATTTGTTAAATAATTTGAAACAGTGGTTCAATGATTAGAGCCAACACGAAGGACAGAGGATCGACTCCCACTTTGACAAAGTTCTGTGTCCTTAGGCAACACACTTCACCCACATTGCGCAGTATAAGTCGATCTCAGAATGGCAGCCTCTCCATCAGTCTGTCCCAGGGCAGCTGTGGCTACAGTAGTTTTCCCACCACTGAGTGTGCAGTGAATGAATAATGATTTCAATGGAGCACTCTGGACGAGAGAAGCTCAGTTGGTTTTAGTGTTCGACATTTTGACATAAACATTGTGATTCCAACTCCCACAGATGAATACTGCCGTTGTGCACTTTAGCAAAACACCCATCATGCCCCCAGTTTCTCATGTGTGCGTGTGAATGGGTGAGTGGTTTCTTGATGTAAAGTATGACCTTGTACCATTAACCAAAATGTGACAAGCCTCAAAATGATCTACATCAACCAAGTACATAGAAAACTACACATACAAGTACTGTACATAAATGCACAGTAAGTTACTTCACTCAGGAACAGAGAACCAGGTCCATGTCACAGAACATGAGCGATAAAATGAGCACAACATTTTGTTTGCTGAGACGTGTTTTACTGTTTCACAGGTGTCACTGATGTCTGCACAGATCAGACTCATGGACCCAGAGTCAGCAGGAGAGACAGAGGTATGGGGGTAGTTTTGTTCCTTTTTTATTCAAACAAAGAAAAAAATCCAAACAAAATATACAGCTTTGAAAACAAAAAAAACATGTTTACATTTTTAAGATGGAAAAATATTTGATTGAGTTTTGATTTTCTTTCATTTTAAATGTGAAATCTTTTGATTATGGCCAAAGTTTTGTTTGCAAGTTGAAAAGTTTTGAACCTCAAAATCTTTGCAAACCAAGAGCGTTTGTTTGCAAGTTCAAATGAACGCGATGGGTAGTTTTGTTCCTTTTATTCAAACAAAGAAAAATCCAAACAAAATATACAGCTTTGAAAACAAAAAAAAAACATGTTTACATTTTTAAGCTGGAAAAATATTTGATTGATTTCTTATTTTCTTTCATTTTAAATGTGAAATCTTTGATTGCGGGCCAAAGTTTTGTTTTGCAAGTCGAAAAGTTTTGAACCTCAAAATCTTTGCAAACCAAGAACGTTTGCTTGCAAGTTCAAATGAAGCGATGGGCGGGATCTTAAAGAGGAGAAAGGGTGATTTCTATTGGTAGCTTGCCTCTGATTGACAGTTGGGCTGGTGCCTGCCAGGCCCTCCCACCAACTCTTCTACTGCCTATCTGCCAAGTTATCCTGCCCCTGAAGACGGTGTGTGAATGGGAAGAAGTCCGTTGGTGGAAATTGGAAGGTAAGTCACTATAATGAAATAGTTTAAAATTCTAAACAGCAAGACCATACGTTGTATTGTAAAGATATTTGAATATAAATGTTTCCCTTGTCAGTGATACCTAGAATGCAGTGGTGCACTGTTTGCACAAGCAAGACGGTGCACCAATTTACCTCATTTACTGGGCTAATACTAGAGACGTTACCTAGCTAGCTACCTAGAGAACCCCAGCACGGTTAAACTTAGACCTTGTTGTGTAAGAGCTTCAGCTATTTTGATTTGGTACAGAAATTACTAAAACCCGCTCAGTTAAGAGCGAGCTAGGCCTCTTACATGCTACCCAGCTAACACGGTTACGTTGTCACAACATTGCAGATTAGTGAATTCATGACCACACATACGTTGTAGCCACGGTACCTCCTGGACGTGGTAGTAACGTTGAAAGCACAACAAGCCTTGTCACTCAGTTTTCGGCTTTCCTTTCTGTCTGTGAGGTTAAGATGCAGCAACCAGAGCAGATTCTACCCGTTGAAAGCAATACCCAAAAGCCATGTTTTATAAATCTAGCATGTAAGAGGCCTAGCTCGCTCTTAACTGAGCAAGTTACGTCAAAGTGCGTATTTACCTCCTTCACTTGCAATGTTACTACCACGTCAGGAGGTACCGTAGCTACAACGCACGCGGTGGTCTTGAATTCACTAATCTGCAATGTTGTGACAACGTAACCGTGTTAGCTGGGTAGCATGTAAGAGGCCTAGCTCGCTTCCTTAACTGAGCGGGTTTTAGTAATTTCTGTACCAAATCAAAATAGCTGAAGCTCTTACACAACAAGGTCTAAGTTTAACCTGCTGGGGTTCTCTAGGTAGCTAGCTAGGTAACGCTCTAGTATTAGCCAGTAATGAGGTAAATTGGTGCACCGTCTTGCTTGCATAAAACAGTGCACCACTGCATTCTAGGTATCACTGACAAGGGAAACATTTATATTCAAATATCTTTACAATACAACGTATGGTCTTGCTGTTTAGAATTTTAAACTATTTCATTATAGCGACTTACCTTCCAATTTCCCACCAACGGACTTCTTCCCATTCACACACCGTCTTCAGGGGGCGGGGTAACTTGGTAGATAGGCAGTAGAAGAGTTGGTGGGAGGGCCTGGCAGGCACCAGCCCAACTGTCAATCAGCGGCAAGCTACCAATAGAAATCCACCCTTTCTCCTCTTTAAGATCCCGCCCATCGCGTTCATTTGAACTTGCAAGCAAACGTTCTTGGTTTGCAAAAGATTTTGAGGTTCAAAACTTTTCGACTTGCAAACAAAACTTTGGCCCGCAATCAAAGATTTCACATTTAAAATGAAAGAAAATCAAAACTCAATCAAATATTTTTCCATCTTAAAAATGTAAACATGTTTTTTTTTGTTTTCAAAGCTGTATATTTTGTTTGGATTTTTTTCTTTGTTTGAATAAAAAAGGAACAAAACTGCCCCCATACAGAGGCTGAGGGACAGAGCTGCTGACAACAAAGTGAACGGCAACTCAACAAATTTGGGATTTTTTAAACATTCTATTTCCGAATATTCCCTAAAATACCCTCCCCATTTCTATATTCTATAACTGGAACAAATAAACTGGCTGAAAAAAAAAAAGTTCTGTTTAGAGGAAACTGGTTGTGTCTAGGCAAAAAGAAAAACAAATCTAAGGTTAAATAGTGTCGTAGTGGTGTGCTGAGAGTGTAGGGCTCTGAAGGGGGAGTGACTTAGAGCACAAAGCAAAGAGAAATGAGACAGAGTTTGAAAATCCAAAGTTAAGCTTATAAAACATGTTAATACATTGGTAAGAAATAACACGGTGCTACAGTTCATACCCCATAGAAGTAAAATACCCTCTTTAATTAAGATTTATTAAATTACATTACTTTTTTCTGAATTAAAAAGAAAAAAAATATACTTCTTTCCTCTCAGCTTTTATCATGCACGACAGGTATTACTGCTGCTCACAGTCGCTGAGTCGCCAAAGCTCTGAGCAAAATGACGAGGCACTTTATTCTGAAGAGGATTTACCAAAAATATGCAAAGCTGCTCGATTTGTCACTGCAGGATTTTCACTCCACAAGAACCACAAAGGGACAGACTGACATCTACCCGTGTATTTATGAGGCGCTGATTCACACCGAGGCTCTGACATGGGACCAAAATATGCAAAACTAGAACATGACAGAATTCTTTCTTTTCTGAGTGATGTGATGTATTGTGTAATGCCATACTGCGGAACATTCCAGGCAAAGAATATCATCATATTTTAAAGGTGTTATATTACTCAAAACGGACTCTTGAGGTTTAAGCCAAGTTATAATTGTTACTTCCTTAAAAACAGACCTAGAGTTGTGTTTTGGTTCATTCACATGTTTGAGTAACTCTTATTTGTCTGCATCTTCAAAGCTCAAAATGCTCTGTTCCACCTTGTGATGTCATGAAGAACCACAAGAACAGATTTCAGTTCAGTTAAATTCAGTTTTATTTCTATAGCCCAGAATCACAAGCGTTTCCCCAATGGGCTTCAGTGAAAAACATGGAAACATGATCTAACACAGACCTCAGCAAACACACTGTCCCATCCTCAGTCTCAAACACACGATCCTGGTGCCAGAGCAAAAACCCACCGGCAGGTGCATTGTGGGAAAACTCTCTCCAGACACTGTCGCCTACAGCTGTCACCAAGCGGCACCTTCAGACCTGAGGCTCTGAGGAACCAGTCACTTTATAGAGAGCAGGGTTCAGACGGACAGGCAGACGTGTGGGGGACTGGACATCGACTCATTTGGGCTGAGGGCTTCAACCAGGCAGGTGGGGGCTCCATTCAGGCAGGTGGGGGGGCTCCATCCAGGCAGGAGGGGGGGCTCCATCCAGGCAGGTGGGGGGGCTCCATCCAGGCAGGAGGGGGGGCTCCATCCAGGCAGGAGGGGGGGCTCCATCCAGGCAGGAGGGGGAGCTCCATCCAGGCAGGTGGGGGGGGCTCCATCCAGGCAGGAGGGGAGGCTCCATCCAGGCAGGAGGGGGAGCTCCATCCAGGCAGGTGGGGGGGGGGCTCCATCCAGGCAGGTGGGGGGGCTCCATCCAGGCAGGGGGGGGGGCTCCATCCAGGCAGGGGGGGGGCTCCATCCAGGCAGGTGGGGGGGGGGGGGGGGGGGAGAAACCTCTGAAACAGAAGAGAAGACGACAGAGACACTGGTGAACAGCAGTGAACTGATTTGTCTGTGTAAAACATGAGGTTATGGGACAGAGATGGAGGAGAAGGAGCAGTTAGAATAAGAGGACAGAGGCTCAGGGCTCCATACTTCCCCCAGACTAACTCCTAGAGCAGCCTGACTTCAGCTGTGGAGTTAACCCTGCTCCTCTAACCTGGCCATAAGCTTTCTCATAGAAGAATGTTTTAAGCCTAACCTTAAATGTAGAGACTGTGTCTGCCTCTCTGACATGAGGTAGAAGCTGATTCCATAAAACAGGAGATTGGTAACTAAAAGTTCTACCTCCCATTGTCAGTAATATAGGATGGGGCCATCCCATTTACAGCTTTATAGGTGAGAAGAAGGATTTTAAACTTAATTTTATCACCTCACCTGACCAAACGTAGGTCAATGAGTACAATTAAATCAGCCGTCCAGATGAGCCAGAGGTGTAACTCCAAAGTTTGATATTCCAGTTGGTTCTTCTCCACAAAGAAGTCTTTGAGATATGATCCTCCTGAAAACAATCCAAAAGAACTGTGGATCAGGGCTGTATGATGGCAAAAAATGTATCCCCAATAAGTATTTTGTATTTGATGTTATGGTTTCTTCATGAAAAGCAAATAAATGACTTAATAAAATGGATATAAGCAAAGTTGTTGAACAAACAGAAGCAGAACATTTTAAATGATGCTTCTAACTCCTGGACCATTTAAAGGGCCCATATATTAGTCCATTTTCTGATCTATTCAATAATCCCATTTCCTCATCAAAAACAGACCTGGAAGTTTTGTTTTGTCATATTTAGGCTGAGTTCCCGTCTCAAAACTCTTGTGATGTCATGTGGTAATACGGATTGCTCCACTGTGTTTTTAAACACCACACACCTTCACAAGAAGCATTTGGATATTTTCTGCCCTAGAATTGCCGATCTCTATTAAACTAAAGATTAAAAAGTAGCAGTTCACTCCAAAACCACCACTACATGATGTCACCAGGTGGAACAGAGCACTGGGCTTTGGAGATGTAGACAGGACAATAATAAAGAGTTACTCCGACATGTGTGATCATAAAGGCGGCGGCAGGTCCCTCTCCATTTGTCCAGGCTGGGGACTGGCACAGAGGGGCACAGCGCCCTCTGTGGCTGGATTAACCCACCGCCCGTGTTTTTGTAAGGTTAGTGTGTTAGTAAGTGCGCAGATACTCACCACAAACAGCCTCCGGGACCTGTGGAGACTCGTTTAACAGTTTAGGTAAAACAGTTTGAGATTTCAGAAGAGTCAGAATCAACAACAAACAAAATGGCAGCAATGACCCACATTAGTAAGACACTTAACCTTGTGTTAAATCAGTGTTCAAAAAGAAATGTTAACAGATGGTTTAAAGGGTCAATTAACAATGCAAACCTGAGGAAGAGTGAGATTAGAATAACCAGTATCTCAGTTCAGAGCCATCGCACTCTAAACCAGTCCAAATCTAGCACATTTATACCAGTTCAAACCAAACTAAACACAAAACACATAAAAAAAAAACTAAGAATGTCAAGTTCAGACCTGGTTTTCAAGCTAAATGAACAAAAATCATTTAAACCTTTGGAAGTGTTAAGACCAGAGCAATTACACTCAAACCAAATACAAAACACATTTAAAAACCCAAGAGTGTCAAGTTCAGACCTGGTTTTGACACCAAATGAAGAGAAAAATCAGTTAAACCTGTGGAAGTGTTAGTTTAGAATCACCAGTATCTCAGTCCAGTGTAAGGCTCAGGACCAGAGTTATTACACTCAAACCAGTCCCAAATCTGGCCCAAAGTTAGACCACCTCAGACCAGACCAAATACAAAACACATTTAAAAACCCAAGATTGTCAGTTCAGACCTGGTTTTCACACTAAATGAACAGAAAAATCAGTTAAACCTGTGGAAGTGTTAGTTTAGAATAACCAGTTTTTCAGTCGCGTGTAAAGGTTAAGACCAGAGTTATTACACTCAAACCAGTCCAAATCTGGCCCAAAGTTAGACCAGTTCAGACAAAATCAAATACAAACCCATCACATTCAGTAAGTCGAGGTCAGGGTCTTGGCCTGGAACTGACTAAGAAAAGTAAAAAACAAAAACAGTTAAACCTGTGGAAATGTTAGTTTGGAATCAGGGGTTTTATTGTCTCAGACTCATGAGACCATCACACATCAGTGCTGAAATCTGTTTCACATTTAGATCAGACCAAGGAGACCAGGCAGTCTCCAAAACTGTGCCAGTGTTTAGAATCTGACACACACCAGTTTAGACCCAAAACCAAAACCTTACAGTAACACAAATCCTCGGCATATTCAGACCTTGTTTTGAGATGACACAAGGTTCAGAGAACCTCAAATACCTACCGAGTTTAAGTCTGCACGGACAGACCTCAAATACCTACAGAGTTTAAGTCTGCACGGACAGACCTCAAATACCTACAGAGTTTAAGTCTGCATGGACAGACCTCAAATACCTACAGAGTTTAAGTCTGCATGGACAGACCTCAAATACCTACAGAGTTTAAGTCTGCACAGACAGACCTCAAATACCTACAGAGTTTAAGTCTGCACAGACAGACCTCAAATACCTACAGAGTTTAAGTCTGCATGGACAGACCTCAAATACCTACAGAGTTTAAGTCTGCAGGGACAGACCTCAAACACCTACAGAGTTTAAGTCTGCATGGACAGACCTCAAATACCTACCGAGTTTAAGTCTGCACGGACAGACCTCAAATACCTACAGAGTTTAAGTCTGCACGGACAGACCTCAAATACCTACAGAGTTTAAGTCTGCAGGGACAGACCAATAAAACCTGTGAAACCAGCAGCAGGAAGAAGGTTTGAACCATTACACTCAGCCAGTGTGTGGCCCAAAAGTCAAGGTGATAAATGGCTTAAATACAAAGAGTGAATTTCCCTCTCAAGGGAAAGTAAACATCAGCTTGATTTAAAATGTTCGGGTTTGAACATTTCTCCATCTTGTGTGATTCTCTCAGCCTCCAGCCTTTGTCTTTCCTTCCTTTGGGATCCCAGGATCAACATTCAAACTCTTTGTGCCAGGTAAGACTCCTTTCCTCCAGATTAGTCCCAGGACATGTTTTGTTTGTAGGTTGTTCCACAGTGAAATCCATTTTTCAAAAATGTAATTGTTTAGTCACTGTTCAGCATTTGCACTTTAATAGATGCTCCTCAGGGCTCCATTTTCTTTAACTTTGAAGTATTTTGGTATGAAAGGTGTTTGGGTGAATTAAGTTTGTGCATCCATTTTAAATGATATAGTCTCTTTATTCATCCCATATTTTTGGGTATTTCCTCTGATTAAAAAAAAAAATTCTTGATTAGTTCAGTTACTTCATCTCTTGAGGTTTTCTCCTGTGACCTTTTTTTGGCGTTTTGACTTCAAATAGAGGTGAACGTTCATTTCTCATTCGTCCACACTCTGTACTGGGCCAAATATCCCAGTGCTACCTGTAAAAGGGTGGATTAGCATGTTAAGGTTAGACACCTCCCACCACCACATGTAAATTATATGTCACAGTAGCGTTTATCTTAGCAGTACACAACTAGCGGCAACAGTTTAGCTATGCTAGGCTAGTCACTAACATAACATGTTTTAGCCTTAGCTGTATTCAAATAATCTAAAATCTGCTATAGTTGCAAGACATTAAGTAGACTTAACTTCACAATGGACAATAAATGCTTAAATCAACATGGCAATAATAAAACTGCTCCCTGTAAAAAAGGTTAAACGCCATCCTAAAACCAGAACATTTACAGGTTAGTCAATAAATGATTAAAACAAATTGATAAAACTGCTCCCTGTAAAAAGAGGTTAGACGCCATCCTAAAACCTGAAAATGTATGTTATGGAAAATAAATGCTTAAAATAAACATGGTGATAGTAAAACTGCTCCCTGTAAAAAATGGTTAGACGCCATCCTAAAAAAAATATATGGGTTAGTAACATAATGGCAGACATTTTTTAACTTTAGCTGTATTTGAATAAACTAGATGTGAATTTAAGTAGATTTAGCTTTAATGTTATGTTATAAACAAGGGCAAATAAACATTTAGCAGTTTGACATCAACACTGCAATAAAACTCCCTGTAAAAAAGAGGTTAGACACCTCCCCACCACCACATGTAAATTATATGTCACAGTAGCGTTTAGCTTAGCAGTACAACTAAAGCTAGCATAGTTTATCTTAGCAATGTTAAAATTTAAGGGCTAGTCAGTAACATGACAGACATGTTTTAGTCTTAGCTGTGTTTAAATAATAAACTAATAATTAACAGATCCTCCGCTGCAGTTGCCGCAGATGATCTTTATGCCTCACAGTTGCAAGACATGAGGTAGATTTAGATTTGGCTAATTTAAACACGGCTAAAGCTAAAACATGATTAACTAGAAATGACCTGAAGGAGATTTAAGCTTTAGTTATGGACAATAAATGCTTAAAACATGGCAAAAAAAGAAAAAAGGTTAGACACCATCCTAAAACCAGAAAATGTATGTTAGTAAACTCAACATGAATTTAAGTACATTTAAGCTTTTGTTATGGACAATAAATGCTTAAAATAAACTGCTCCCTGTGAAAAAGGTTAGACACCATCCTAAAATGAGAATTTAGAGGTTAGTCAATAACATGTGTCAAACATAATGTTTTAGCTTTATTCAAATAAACTAGACATGAATTTCAGTAGATTTAGCTTTAAATAAATGCTTAAAACATAATAAAACTGCTCCCTCTAAAAAAGGTTAGACGCCATCCTAAAACCAGAAAATGTTAGTAACATAATGGCAGGCATCATATTTTAGCTTTAGCTGTATTTAAATAAACTATAAATGAATGCAAGTAGATTTAGTTTATGTTATTGAAAATAAATGCTTAAAACATAATAAAACTGCTGCCTGTAAAAAAGGTTAGACACCATCCTAAAAAAATGTATGGGTTAGTAACATAATGGCAGACATTTTTTAACTTTAGCTGTGTTTGAATAAACTAGACATGAATTTAAGTAGATTTAGCTTATGGACAATAAATGCTTAAAAAAAAACTGACAAAAAACTGCTGCCTGTAAAAAAAGAAAAAGGTTAGACTCCATCCAAAACCTGAAAACGAAATGGTTAGTAATTAAATGTCCCAGTAGCGTTTAGCAGTGCACTACTAGTTAGCACAGCAAGGCCCATAAAACTATAATAAAATTTGGATGAAGCCAAAATGGCGCCATATTGTTTTCAATGGGCTGTGCTCATTGGCGCGTGACCCCAAAAAAGTTTTACTTCCGCAGCCCAACGTGTGACGTCAGAAACGTAGTTCTGACCAGTCAGAGCGCTGCTAGAGGGGAGCTAGCGCGGGGCTAGGCTAACTATTACAAATCTGATTTTTAGGTGCTTTGACGATTTAAAAAAAAAAAATTAAGTTCTTATTGTAAAAATACATTATAATCCCTACAAAATTCGGCCTTTATGAAAGCTGTGGATGCCCTGTCAGCCTAAGACGAGCAGTTTGATTTAGCAAAAAATGCATTGTGCTTCTATGGGAAATTGTTTCCTGGGCTGCGGGCATAGAACTATATGGCTGCGGGCTGTGTGCTCAGTGTACGGAGTTGTACGGGGGTGAAATGCAAAAAATTTCCATCGCAAGAAATTCGTCAAGTACTAAGAAATTCGTCAAGTGCGCCTGCCTCACCTGCTCCCGGAGCACTGGAAATGGTTGAAGAACGGGTTAAACGCAAAAATCACAAGAAATTCGTCAAGTACTAAGAAATTCGTCAAGTCTGCCTGCCTCACCCATAGAACTATAATGACCTCCCTGTTTACGGCTTTAATCATCAGCTAGAAATGGCAAAGGGTAGAATTCACTTTGTTAACTGGACAAGAACAGAAGAAACAGCTTGGATGAGCAGTGAAACATCTACCAAAAACTCTTTACCCAGTTGACAAATTGAACTCTACCGGGCCTCTTGTTTTTCTGAGTATCGGGTTCTGGCCTGTTTCATTTCTCAGTGTTCACTTACCTTTTTCCAGAAAATTTCAGGACATGTTTGACCCTATTTTCCCCTTATATTTAGACACATCCAGACTATGAAAAAACAGCGTTCCCTCTCAACAAAAACATTGCCACAAATGCCATATGAAAGCCCAGCAAAGTGTTATTAAAACCACACTGCATTAAAAAACCAAGCAGAGCGAGAAACGGCGGCAGCACGAACATTATTCACCAACACTGCGACAAAAGCCCAAACACTGCGGTAATGTTCGAGTTCACCAACGGGTGAAGTTGCGTGACCAGCCAAAACAGTCTAAAATATGTCACTAAATGGATTATTGTACCGCAAAGAAATTCAGTTCAGTTTATCCAGTTGGCAAAAGCCCAAGTGATATTTCCCCTTTGTTATGGACCCCACCTGTATGAGGGACTTCAGAAACACCCGGTTCGACTGTAACAGGCTTTATAAAGTAGTAAACTAGTAAAAGTGTGTACGGTTGGGTCTTGGCTGGTCAGGCAACAGGTAAAACCATATTGGTAAATCTTATCTGGTGTTGGCTTCTTCGCCTGGATCTATGTGCTGACGGTGATCTGGACACGCTGCGCCTCCTCTGTAATCCCGCTGCGCTGCGCCTCCTCCGGTCCCGCTGCGCCTCCTCCGGTCCCGCTGCGCTGCGCCTCCTCTGTAATCCCGCTGCGCTGCGCCTCCTCTGCCGCTGCGCCTCCTCCGGTCCCGCTGCGCCTCCTCCGGTCCCGCTGCGCCTCCTCCGGAGTTTAGCGTGTCCTGGGGCCGCATGTGCTGTGGCCAAATGCGCGCCTTTTCCAGTGTCTTGAAGCTGCAGCGATAAACTTTCGAACTTGTCCGTGTCGCTGTGGCTAAAAGCGCGTTAGAAGAGCGTAAGAGCGAAGCGCTGCTGTCACACAGAAATCCGCGTATCCACCGGCCCTGGTGGAGCCTCCTGAGTGCACACATACATGTGAGCACCGGGGCGCGCCAAATTATACGCACCTGTGCACCTGTGCTCACCTGGCGCTAATCACAGGCCACGTGCCCTAAAGCTATTTTGGGTTTCACTCACGTGACCCGGTGCTGCGGGAAATTCAGATCGGGACAGGAAGTGTTTTGCGCCCTTCAAAACACGACACATTATTATAGATCCATGAGCACAATGTGACAAAGTATGAAGGGCGGCACAGACCCGCTACCGCAAAAAATAAGTGTAAATATAGGTTATGAGTCGTATTATGGAGAAGTCTGCAATTTAATAATTAAATATCTTATTATACTTCCATGTATACTTATATATAAAATATCTTATTGTACTTCCATGTATACTTTATATATATATATATATATATATATATATATATATATATATATATATATATATATATATATATATATATATATATAATATCTTATTGTACTTCCACGTATACACCATTTTAATCAATTAATCAAAAAGAAAATGTAAACTGCATTTGTTTGTCATTAATATCACCCAACATTATATGACTTGACATGACTTAAAGCTCACAAGAGTCAGTTTTGCATAATGTAGGACGTTTGAATCAAATGCAACTTTGACAAAGGCAATTTTTTTTTTTACCAAACACAATATGCCAGACTTCAAAATCAATTACCACAACAAGCCTGCGTCTGTGTATTAAATAGGAATGAATGAATGAATGAATGAATGCTCTTTATGTCTCCTATAGTGCATCTCTTACACTCCAACAAAGGGAGGCTGTAGTGAGCTCGTCCCAGTGGTTTATGGGAGAAAAAGGAAGCAGCCTTGCAGCGAATAGAAGCCTGAAGAAGTGGGTAAATAGGCCAGTTTTCCAGAGACAGTCAGAGCTCATTTAGATCCAGAGAGGCCAGAGGGGAGGGTGGTTTCATTAGCTTGGACAGACTTTTGAAATGGAGAGAAACTATAAAACTGTTGTCTGGATCATGGATTTATTGTATTTTCTTTGTTTTTGATACTGTATTTAGCCACTGGTGGTAACAAAGTAAAAGTAGTAGAATACTGTACTTAAATATACATTTTGGGTATCTGTATTTTACTTAAAGGTGCATCATGTAACTTTTCTGGTGGAGAGTCCACAAATACTTGTCTTCATGGAGATGTTATAGGTCAGATCTGTGGAGAGGCGACCCTGTTCAGTCAGAATCACGGGCGGATCTAGGGGCGGGGCCACAGGGGCACTGGCCCCACCCTTAATCGGATTGGCCCCTTAAATGCCCCTGTTCTGTCAATCAACTGGTAAGACGGACAGCGGGAGGATCATTGGTGCAGTTCCACCTCTAAACTGTTGGGGGCAGTGTGAATATTGCGTCAATACAGCTGAACGGGAGAAGAAATGTGCCAGAAAAGTTTTTTTTTCATTGCTTGAACATTACCACAGCGGCAACGAGACGGCTGATGCTCTGGTGAATTCATATTTTGGTGCAGGGCTCTACAGTGCGCCCATTTCACTCGCATTTGCGAGTAAATATTTCGTCGTGAGAATGAGGAAAAGAAAACAGTCGCACCAGTGCGATTCTTCTGCAGCACAATAAGGAGAACTGTGCACAGACGTAACGTGACGAGTTAAATGTTCTAAATGTGTCAAACATTAGGGGCAAATGCACACTAGGACTGTGGAACCTGCCCAAGCCTGGAGCCCCTAAAGCGCCTCACGCGCAGCGCGAGCGCAACCAAACTGTGCCCGGGCACGACACCTCCGACCGCTCGACCCCAACATACGAGCTCCGGGTGTGGCCGATATCACTGATACGAACAAACTCCACTTCCAAACACACCCACGTCCCCTTAAAGGAGGAGCGGCCCCACAGCAGGACCCACACCTGTCCCACTCACAGACACCCCCACACCACTGGACTTCCTTCTCCGCTAAAGCGATGGTTTTGTCTTGGACTCGAGTGCATTTGGACTCGGTCTCGTCACGGATTCAAGGTCTGAATACTGAGTGTGGTCATATTTGATTACGGCCACTGCCTTCAGCACTAAACTTGTATCGGTCCTGTGCGCTGGAGCCCGCGCAGCCTCGTGTACCAGTGTGTATCACAGGGCAGGTTAAACACCTGTCCATCCGCCTCACATTAAATACGACTATATTAATTTTATGTCCATGTCCGCACAGAGCAGAGCTACAGCACAGAGCAGGTGATATGGGCTGAAGTTTGACTAAGAAAATGCCAAATAAATCTGTCACAATGTGCGTTTGAAAATACAGGTTTAATGAAAACCTAAAGTTGACAACCAACAAGAAGTTTGACTCACCAAAACAGGGCTCTACGCTAACTGTTTTTTTCAGGAGCACATGAGCCCCTAAGGTAAACATTTTAGGAGCACAGAAAAAAAATGGGGGCACAAGTAGGTTTTCGTGTGAACGATTATTACAGTGCAGAACTTACGCACACCAACACCAACACTGAATACATTTAATACAAAAAACAAAAGAATTATGACTGTACTTTTCCTGCAATTTTTTATAAATATATTTCATTTTATCTGATTAATATTTAGACTTAAAATAAGCCAAACAAACTGTACAGCACTGAAACACTCTGTGGCCCTTTATGGACCCTCACCCACAGTTTGAGAACCTCTTCTTTAAGAGAACCTCCACTGGCACTTTACATAAAACTGTTTCAAAGTGTAAAAAGTGGGCAGGATTTTTAAAATAAACTCTAAATACGTCAAAACTGCAGCTGTTAAACTTTTAAGCCTCTACATTTGTTAGCAGTGTTAAGTTGTCGGCTAATTTGTTTGGTAAGATGGAGATGCTTTGAACTGTATTGTTCCCTTTATTGCAGACAGTGAATAAATGAGAACTACTGCAAACTTTAGTGGTTCATGATTTTTTTCTGTTTGAAAAAGGTTTAGCAGTAATCATTTGTGTGCTTGGATGGTGCAGGAGAAGCAGAAGTTCTTTAGTGTCATTACAGGTACAGTGAGATAGATGAGGACGGCCCACAGATGCAAAGAAGTGTAGAAGAGTAAAGAAATTAAGCAATAGTTATGATGCACAACAGTAAATGCAATCTTCTAAACAAAATGTACAAATCAGGTTGTATTTTCAATAAGGCTCTGATGGGTAATAAGGTACAACAATAAGTCATGTGACACAGCCGCACAGACTCCACAGTCATTTAAGTCCAATTTAACCGCTCACAGTCCAGAAAATGCAGCCACCTACAGGAGAATTTTGTGTATTGCCTTGTTGCCAATTGATATTTTTTTAAGCAGCCTTCACTGAACAAAGATGGCGGCGACTCTTGGCCCCTGAAGGTAACATGTGGCCCCTTAATGGCCCCTGTTTTAGAAAAATCCTAGAACCGCCACTGGTCAGTGTTTTTTGGGGTATTTTGAGCTATAAAACCACCTGTAATTGAGTGAATGTAACCCGGAATTTACACCACGAGCGACAGCAGTAACATCACCAGAGCTGCTCCTGTGACACCACCTCTGTGTGTCCTCACGTTTAAACACTAAACCTTTTACGTTGTTGATTGGATGAATTCTGTTTCATATCACAAAACAAAAAAGTTGACCACAACAGAGACGATGCTTTGCAGCAATAATGAGCTGCGGTGCTCGCATTAATTATGATTAACTTTATTAAGGAAAAGCCCCTTGAGGTGAGTCACCTTGTTTTCGAGGAAGATCCTTGGCATCCTAAGGATACAACAAATCACAGAGGAAAATAAGCAGAAGAAAAACAGCACAAAAGAACAAAACAACAGATTTAACAAACATCAACACAAAACAATAAGACTCAGATTAACATTAAATATAAAGAACTATCTTCATTATAACCAGACAGATTCCTCACTACAAACAAACACACGTGTTTTGAGGTAAATAAGTCTTTCTTGAATATATGGAGTGAAGATGTGCAGCACAAATTGTTCCAGTCTGATGGAGCTTTTAAACGCTCTTCGTCCGATGACTCTGGAGGTCCTGGTACCACAAAGGAAGAGTATTCTGACTGAGTACGGTGACGAGGACAGAACAGAGGATTGTTGGAGGTCGGATGGACAGAAAAGAATCCACTCTCCATTTCACTTTGGTTGAATGCACCACGTGTCTTTTCCTTCAGAAGTTGCTCTTGTAAAGTTGTAAAGTCTGATGTTGTAAAGTGTTTTATATTTGGCTGTAAACTTTCCGTAGTCCATCACGAGTCATACCCTGAGCTCCTGATGCGTCGCACAGGATTTACACGACTGTAGTGATTTTAGAGGCCGTATTTTGAAAGGGCATTGGAGGTTTATTTGCTAAAAAGCCTGGAGAAGCTTCATTTACACTGCAAAATTAGAACTCCAACATATGTTAAGCAGCTCATAGCGTAATGACGAATGTGAGACGCACGTATGACTCTGCTGGTGTAAACTGACCGGTTAAAATGGAAAGCAATGACTGTGTATCTGCTGTGCTGCTGTGCTTGTGCACTGTTCCTGCTTTGGTGTAAATTGGGGGTAAGGTACAGCTGTTTAATGTCATACTGTGGAACATTCCAGACAGAGCGACGTATCCATGGAAACAAGCAGGTGATGGACCCCAGACAAACGTTGCACCTTTAAGATAATTTATTTAAAAGTGTACTACGTTTCAGTGTGCGCCACCTGCTTGTCTAGTGAAATTGTTACTGTTTTGCCAGGAATGTTCCGCAGTATGGCATTAGTCCTAAAGATTGCACCTCTAATTGCTCCTGTAATCGTGTTTGTGTCTCCCAGTTGTCCTTGTGTGCAGCTGTATCCGGCCGTGTCCAGAGCAGCTGCTGCAGATCCTCCAGGGCACGGCCAGTCTTCCTGTGGTTTCCCTTCAGCACCGCCCACGATACTCACACTGTGAACACATGTCCAAATGAGGCATCAGATATATCCTGCTCTGCTTTGTCATGGGTTTGTTTTTAACTTAATTTAAATTTGTATTTTCCTGTTATAATGCTGTTAAAACACAGTGCAGAACTCAGCCCAAATGTGCAGGTTTGTGTCTTAAACGTGTGAATGAAGCAAAACACAACTCCAGGTCTGTTTTTGATGAGGAAACAACATTAGATCAGAAAATAACGTAATATGGGCCCTTTAAACTTGCGGATTCAGCTGTTTTAAAAAGCTGTTCAAGACATTCCGCTTTTATTTTGAGGTTACAATATTTTGCCAGTTACCATTAGAACTTAAAAGCCCTAATGATCCTCTGCAGCTAATGCCATAACCATTCCCTGGAGGTGTGATGCTAACTGTAGGCACTGCTCTGCCTGAGGCTTTGTTAGACTTTAATCTGATCTTTATTTTAACACAGTCTCACTGTAAAGACCTGGTTTATCTGGAACAGCAGACGAGCTGATTTGTGCTGTTAAAACAGCTCCAGGAACCGTACTGATCACAGGCTCCTGAAAATGTGCCCTTTAAATCCATTTTGTATTTTTTTGTTGAGTTTTCAGATCATCTCAAAACTTTTTTGTCAGTGCTTTGTATCACCATGGCAACTGCTGAACATTCCGCCAATACACATATGTAGAAAACCCCCAACGTCACTGCAAAGTATTAAGACCTGATTTTCCCTGAGCTAAATTTGTGTTTCCCCAGAGCAGATTTTGAGGTCAAAATAACTCATCTGTGTACAACACCCAGTTATAAAGCTATTTATTGTCTGATAATCAGGAAGTGCATGTCAGCATTCTAGCTGTTGTTAGCATTACTGTGGCGGCAAAACTCTGCCTTCGTCTCTGAAAGTTGTGAAAAGTGCTTCTAAACAGTGAAAACGTCCTGTTCCACCTTGTGATGTCGTGTGGTAATACAGGAAGTGCTCCTCTTCAATCATTTGGGTAATTTCAGCCCTGCCAATCTCTGCTAAACTCAAATTAAAAGGTAAGTGTTAACTTAAAAACTACCTCTACATGACGTCACAAGGTGGAACAGAGCATTTTGAACTTTGGAGATGTGGACTAGGGATCTCCAACCTCTCAACTCCTGCCAACGGATTTATGAATTATAACTAACTTTGTGCACTAATAAATGGATAATATTACATCTTATCTTATTTACTCTATTTCTTCCGCTAAAATGAGAAGCTCTCTGGCATTTAGCTCAGGAAAAAGGTTGGACACAGACTAATAATAAAGGGTCACTCAAACATGTGTAAATGAAACAAAACACAACTCCAGGTGAGTTTTTGAGGAGGTGACAACATTATAATGACTTAAAGCTCAGAGGAGTCGATTTAGTGTAATACAGGACCTTTAAGAGTTAAGCTTTAGAAGTAGCACACAGACCAGCTCCTGTTTTACCTCTAGTGTTTGACATTCATATTGGTTTGGATGGAGAATTCAGTGGTGGGTGCAGTGAAACATTCGTGTGTGACCTCAGTGGGTGCTCAGGACACATCAGTGGGACTTCATGACGGACGGGATGTGGCATTTGGAGCACAGCACAAAACCAGCAGCTCTCAGCTCCCGTTTGAGGTTTGGCAGTGACGGACCACCGAAGCGAAAACACAGACCAGACTAAACCAAGTCTGAAACAATCACTGCTGAAAGGAGCCAGAAGATGGTATTTTCTGATCTGTTATAAAGTAGTTTCCTCATCACAAACAGACCTGGAGCTGTGTTTTGTTTCATTCACTCATGTTTAACACACAAATCCCCCCTTACACAGCTCCCTCAGTAGAAACACCTCCTCCTGCCTCGTCCAAGTGCTTGTTTACAGCCAGTGCACGTTCAGAATGACTGTTGAAGTTCCCTGTCCAAAAGAAATTCAGAGACCAACACGTCAGTCTTTAGACCCTTCATCTGCTTCAGTGCACGCCATCGCTGGAAGGAATCTCTGCTCCTTTTCCCTTCTCTTCTTCTTTCAGCGACCTCAAAAATGGACTTTCTTTTGCGGCAAACTCTAGTGGCTTCTTCTCTACCACCGCAACAAACTCTGCGCTAACTGCGAGGAAGCTACAGTTCGAAAAAGCTGCTAAGAACCGCTGCATTGGTCGAGTAAACAGCGTCTTGTGTATGTGGAATGCATGAGGCGAACGTAAACCACGTAATCCCAGCGCAAATCAGTTACACTAGAAACGCAGGGAGTTTGACTGACAACCTAACAAACAATAGAGACCGAGGCCTTGTTATCTAATGTTTCTCTGGCCCATGGATCTAGAATAAGTCAGACATCTGCATCACAAAACGTCCACAGAAAAGTCAAACCTCATAATCGCTTGGCGCTATTTTCTCTCTGTTCGTATCACTGCTCGCTGTCCCAGGTGAAAGTCTCACTCTTCTGAACACATGTTGTTCTGAGAAGAAAAACACTTTATTTTCGTGACTCCAGATAACTTCCCGGACACTTTCATCAGCACTGAAACCGGGCAAGAACTCGTCTCATCGGACGCTGTCGGGAGGTAAGTCAGTGACCTGCTGACGGGGACGTACAGATTCATGTCAAAAAGCGAACTTTCCCTTTAACAGAACTCGTACATGTGTTATCAGAATGCACTCATATGCTCAAAGGTTATGAATCTTTATTTGTACACCAGCATAACTTATTAGAATTAGACCAAAGTAGAGGGTGATCATTGGAAGACAAACAAGGGCAGAAAGGTAAAAGTAAAAACAAAAAACAAAACACAATGCATAATAAAAGAACAGAAGTGTACATGTTTGACTACATGATTTCCAGAGAGAAACATATGTGAGGAGGAAGTGAATTTAAGGCAACTGAAGTCTTATTTATCTCCGTATAGTGGGTCAAACTGGTGTCGTCGCGGGTTTTAAAAGCCAATTTTACACTATTTTCTGATCTGTCCTAATGTTTCCTCATCACAAACAGACCTGGAGTTGTGTTTTGTTTCATTCACATGTTTAACTCACAAACCTGCAGATTTAGGCTGAGTTCTTCTCTCAAACTGAAAACGCTCTTTTCCACCTTGTGACATGTGGTAATACAGGAAGTGCTCCACTTTGTTTTTAAACTCCATACAAAAAACACTTGCAGGATTCCTCCCACATGATGCCATTATATTCTTATATTTTCATTATACTGGACCAGGATCCTCCAAAATATTTATATGTTTTCCAATCCTGGGCCCTCAAAAAGCAAGAGAAAAGGTGTTGATCTTACTTAAATGTTCTATATTTAATTTGTGTGTTAAAGGTGTAACTTTTGGTTTGGGGTCAGTCACCGGCTTGTTTCTATGGAGATGTCATTGCTCTGCCTGGAATGTTCCACAGTGTGACATTAAACAGCTCTGCCTTACATTTATTCAATTACAAGTGGTTTTATAGCTCAAAAATACCTAGAAAAACAGGCGTTCTGACTCTAAGCAGTTTCACCCCTCCACAGATCTGACCTGCAACTTAGTTTGGTTTGGTCTCCATGAAGATAGAAAGGTTTAATGCCGCACTGTGAGACATTCTAGACAAAACAATAACAATAACAATTTGATGGACCCTCCACAATGCACTTTTAAACATGTGTGAATGAAACAAACACAACTCCAGGTCTGTTTGTGATGAGGAAACAACATTAGACCAGAGATCAGGAAATAACGTAAATATGGGCCCTTTAAGTCCCGGGTTTGGCAGGAACATAAACCAACAGGCCAGATGTTACAGAGAAATCCCACTAACCACTTCACTCAGTTCATTTTCATTTATGCAATGGTCGTGACAGGTGGATAAACACACGGTCCGTCCTTATCCAAACAAATATTGCTGCTTGTGAGGAAATGTTAAAGGAAATCTGCAGTGAGGAGCATGAAATTTTACTCAAAACGATGAGTGACCAATGAGCTGCTTCGCTTCACGTGCATCACCAAAATAAACTAATCTGATTGGGCGTTCGCACACTATTGGTGACTGATTTTTGTGTTTATTTTTTGGCTTAAAGCGACAGGTTGGACTAAGATCATTTAGTTTAAAATACCATCATTTTTTCCCGGTTTGGACATTTTTTTTAGGTTTCAAATTTGACTTCCTGGTTGAAAATTGTGATATCACACTAGGAAATTCCATAACATTTAACTAGTAACAGTAATATAATGTACACTGGGCCAGAACTCCTCTAATATACACAGAAATTATTTGACAAATAAAAATGTAAAAATAATAAATAAATAAAAATGTTTAAAGTAACAGAAACAGTTTCTTGTGCATAAATTGTGTCAAACTTTTGGACAGAAGTCTCCCAGTGTGATGTCATCAATATGGGACTCTCTAAAATAGAAATTTCTACTTCCTGTTTACCTATTTTCAACATATTTTTCAACTTTTCTTCACAAATTGCTTCTTGATTTCTGTAAAACTGTAATTTATATCTACAACTAAATTCTGTCAGAATTAGAGAATCATCAGAACCTTTTTGGATGTTAGTTTCATAGTTGGTAAAGTTAGTAAAATAAAAACACTTCATTGAGAAACTTGTGAATTAGTTTATATATCTTTCCATTGAACTGAAAACATTGCACAAACCTCTAAGATGAACCTCCACCAATCAAAGGGTAGGACGATATATACATGGACCCGGTGGTGAAACGTTTAAAGGGCGAATTTGAGAGTCTATAGGTGGAGCCAGCACCCCCTGCAGGCCAGACAGTGGAATAACACGGAGAATAGACATGGCTTAGGGTCAGGGGGGGTTGAGGGTGTTTTGGTAAAGAAAATAATCATCCAACATTCATAATCCAGTGATTTAAGGAAACAATCTTTGCAGCTTTCACTACAATTAAACAGCAAATTAAAGGTTCACTGCGGGACATTTCTGGTGAAGGATTCGCCACCTTCTTGTCTTAATGGGATGTTACTGCTTTGCTAAAATGTTCTACAGTATAGTCGCTCTATATTTAATCTCTGTTTTCATGGAGACAAGCGGGTGGCCGTTCTTAAAGCTCCTGTATTACACAAAACTTTTATTATTTATGTTATAATGTTGTTACCTCCTCAAAAACAAACCTGGAGTTGTGTTTTTTTCATTCACACGTTTGAGTGACCCTGTATTATTAGTCTGTCTACATCTCCAAAGCTCAAAATGTTCAGTTACACCTTGTGATGTCATGTAGTGGTAGTTTTCAGCTTCCTTTTACCTTTTTCAGTGGAGATCAGAAATCCCAGAGGTGCAGGACTGTAGCACCAAATACTCAGCCTCAGGTACAAACCATCTTGTTGGACCCACACTACATGTAGACCAATGAAAAATGCACATTAGAGACTTTGTGAGGGGCCCTGGGTAAACAGTGCAATTTACCCCGCTCAGTCCGACGCCCCTGCAGAGGTGAAATTATGGAGTTTAAAACCACAGTGAAGGTGGAACGAGTGTTTTGACGGAAGAAATCAGTCTGAATATGTAGAATTTGTTTCTTAACATGTGTGAATGAAACAAAACGCAACTCCAGGTCTGTTTGTGACAAAAAAAAAAAAAACATTATAATGTACAGTAGATCAGAAAATAGCCTAATATGGACCCTTTAAATGTGGCAATCTCGGCTATTTTCTTATTTCTGAGCAGTAAAAACAGCTGTACTTCAATAAACGTAGATCAATATGATTCTTATAATGTAGAACAGTCCAGGCAAAGCGGTTACATCTCCACGGAGACAAGCAGGTGGCGCACCCTTCACCAGAAAAGCTACGCAATGCACCTTTAAGTCTTCAGTGTTGAGAACTGTTCAAGCTGCTTCGAAGAGAGTCCTCGTCTCATTTCTCTTTCCTCGCTTCCTTCTCCTCGCTTCCTCGTCATAGTGAGTGTTGTTCCAGAGAAAACCAAAGAAGGAAGCAGGAAACATGAGGGAATTGAGGAAAGGAATCAAGGAGAAGGAAGCGAGGAAAGAGAAATGAGACACGACCAGAGAGTCAAAGAAAAGTGCAAGATTTTCACAGGAAATGATGGTCAACGATTACATGTACATATCAACATATATATTACATTACATAAATAAAGACAGTGTGGATATCGGGGCATCTGTATAGTTTGGAGTCATTTTAAAAAAGTCAAAAATATATCACCAGTAAAGCTCGTCCGCTGGCATTCAGAAAGAAAATGAAGACGGAATTTCACAATCTCTAAATGCAGTTCTTATCGGGATCCAAGATGAGCTGAGCTTCCCGGATCCTGCTGAGTTGACTTCGCTTCTTCCGTTGTTGCATTAATATGAAGACAACCTGAGTGTCCCGATGCCGTGTTTAATCGTCCATCGACGCCGTCCAATGCAAAGACCGCCCCCTTTCTGTGGGAAGTCCGAGCGGTTTGTATCAGCACCATTGGGACAGCGTTGCCAGGTCAAATTCGGTCCTTAAAGTTCAGAAATGAGTCCAGGTCCGACCCGAGATGGTCCCAACGGCCTCTGCTGCGCTCCAGGCCCTGAGATGGATCACTGCAGAAACAGTCCCTGCAGTCGACGAGAACCATCTGGAGTTTTGCAACGGGACAGAAGATGCAGTGGACTGTAGCGTTGGTACGTTTGTTCACACTAGAGGGAAAAGTGTCATCGTTCTGTTTGGACGTTTATACAAATCTCTTTACAGGTCAAGTGTTCGTGGATCTAAAAAATAAAAAAGGGCAAAGACGTTTCTGTTGCCGTGGTTACGCACACTCCAAAAGTGATTAGGAGCAGATTCTGAGGGGCATTTTAGGTGTATTGTGTAACTTTTCTGGTGGAGGGTCCGTCAAATGCTTTTTCTTCATGAATGTTTCACAGTGCAGCATTAAACCTTTCTAACTCCATGGAGACCAAACCAGACCAAATTACAGGTCAGATCTGTGGATAATTGACCACAGTCAGAACGCCTGTTTTTCAGGGTATTTTTGAGCTATAAAACCACCTGTGATTGAAGACAGACTGAATAAGATTGTGATTGAATAAAGTAAAGCTGTTTAATGCCATAGTGTGGAACATTCCAGGCTGAGCAAAGACATCTCCATACATACAAGCAGGTGATGGACCCCAACCAAAGAGTAATCCACATAACGCACCTTTAAAATGAGAAAAAAAACAGCTAAATCATCTGGTTTCTTTCTGCTCGTGGTCCCAAGGTTTACATGTCACTCAAATAATGTTAAAGGTCCAAAAATCAGATAATTTGTTGTGCAGGTAAACAGCCACAGTAGGAGAAGTAGCTGCAGTAGCTGTAGTAGTTGTAGTAGTTTGTAGTAGCTGTAGTAGTTGTGGTAGTTTGTAGTAGTTGTAGTAGCATGAGGCTAGGAGGAAGTTTGCAAATTGTCTTATCTGTGGTTCCTATGGGTTCTCACACTTTCCGTGTACGTGAGTATCCTGGATGTATCAGGTTTTGGTATTTGAGTATTTGAGTATTTGAGTATTTGAGTATTTGAGTATCTGAGTATTCTGATCTCATCCCCGACACTCTGGCATGTGGGTGGCATGTCATTAAAAACTGTTATTACTCTTGTGTTGCTTCTGAATGAATCAGTATAAAACGCACACAAACTAAAAGGAAAATAATTTCGTCAGATCTGGTTCGACCTGTTCACATTAAGGAACCGTTCAAAAGAGCCGAGGCGTCACTGGGACTTTTACTCCAGTGTGAACAAACCCAGTGTGAACAAACCCAGTGTGAACAAACCCAGTGTGAACAAACCCAGTGTGAACAAACCCAGTGTCAGTGACCAGCTCTGACTGAACAGCAGTGAGTGTTTCCCTGCACGGCAGAGAGTACGAGGCCCAGGCCTGTGTGTGAGTGTGTATATGCATATGTGTATGTGTGTGTGAGTGTGTATATGTGTGTATATGTGTATGCGTGTGTGTGTGTGTGTGTAAGTGTGTGTGTGTGTGTATATGTGTGTATATGTGTGTGTGTGTGTGTGTGTGTGTATGTGTGTGTGTGTGTGTATGTGTGTATATGTGTGTGTGTGTGTGTATAGTGTGTGTGTGTGTGTATATGTGTGTGTATATGTGTGTGTATATGTGTGTGTGTGAGTGTGTGTATATGTGTGTATATGTGTGTATATGTGTGTGTGTGTGTGTGTGTGTATATGTGTGTGTGTGTGTGTGTGTGTGTGTATATGTGTGTGTGTGTGTATATGTGTGTGTGTGTGTGTATGTGTGTGTGTGTGTGTGTGCAGTATGTTGTGTTCGTGGCATCACAACATTCTAAACTCTCTAGTGTAAAACGCTGGAGCACAGGTCAGAATTCGATGGTGTAATTTGCGGTTTAACTGATCTCAAAATTGTTGATCTGCTTTACGGTTCAGATCTTACGGTTCAGATCTTATGAATTACTGTCCACACGAAACAAAAACTGCTGTGAAGTTTAATGTCTTCACTGCACAAAGCTTCAGAAAGTGGTGCCATTATTCAAACAAACATGATTGTGGTCGTCTGAAAGGACTTCAAGCTACAGAATGAATCTGGCCATAAGTGAGCAGAGCCTCACAGGTGACAACATCTGTGTTTGTTGTTTGGAGAGTCATACAAGCTCCTGCTCTCCATCTGAAATCATCTCATTCTAAAATGTGAACACAGGCGACTTACGGGTTTCAGGAAACCGATTCTCTCCTGATTTGAAGGATTTTGTGAGGATTTTTCCCCATTCCCCGTTCATATCATTTGATTTGAATTGTTATTACTATAAACAAGCTCCTCACAAGTGTCACATTTCTAAATATGCTAAATATGAAATGTGAACCCTTTCCACTCCCCTTATGGTTTGGTATTATAGGTTTTTAACATTCAAAATCCTGTCAGTGCATTTACTGTTGTCTCTTTTTAACAAAACAACTGATTGTGCAGACGTTCGGAAACAGCATCATAACCTCACGATAACTTAACAGAAGTTGCAGAAAAGAGATCCTAAAATTCCATAACTTCTCCAAAACTTTGATTGAATTTGCGATATTCCAGGACTTTTCTGTGCCTGGAAAATGTCATTTTCAATTTCACTTTTTTAGGGTCATCATAATTACAAGGCAGCTGCATCTCCATAATGTTATTTTGAACTTTCTTTGACAATTTGAAGCTTAAAAAAATCATTCAGTCATTTTCACTGTACCTACATAAACCAGGGCAACAAATCTGCATCAAACAGTTGAACAGCAAATTCCACCAGAGTTTTGACCTCTTCTGCAGCTCCGTTTAAACTACAGGGATTCTCCAGTGTCGTGATGTCCCTGAACCTGTCGTGAGTCTGTGCAGAGACTGGACGTAGGTTTTGGCAGACGTCTGTATGTCCATCTCAAACCTGGCAGTGTCCTGAGAAAACGATCCAAAGAAACAGTAAAGAAAGAGGAACCAGAAGACTTGAAGCACTTGACATCCACCAAAAACACCAACCACTTTGAGACACATTAAACTCCACTGTGCGTCCCAGACCAAAGCTCTGCAGCCCGGGACAGCGAGTCTGCCTGGACAGACCTAAAACAGACAGAGTGGAGTCAGACGCTCAAAGAAGGAGAAAAAGAAGAAGAAGAGAAGGATTACAAGGAACTACAAATGGACAAAATAAATGTTAATCATGAATGAAGTTTGGGTTTATACTTGTTCTGTTCTAGTCCTAGTTTAGTGCAGGTTTCTGTCTTTTTGTGCTTTTAGTTATTAGTGACGCCACAAAATATACATAATCCCAGAGTTTTCTGCTATTAAAGGTTCTATATTATGCAAAACTGACTCATGAGCATTAAGCCTTGTTAAAATAGTGCTTCCTCATCACAAAATACCTGGAGTTCTGTTTCATTCATACACGTTTGAGTAACTCTTTATTATTGGGGTAAAATCATCCAAGTTATTCTCATGAAGATGGATGGAGTTTAAAAACAGAGTGGAGCACTTCTTGTATTACCACGTGACATCATAAGGTGGTGAACAGAGTGTTTGAGAACAGAACCTAAATATGTGGGATGTGTGTGTTAAACATGTGAATGAAGCAAAACACAGCTCCAGGTCTGTTTGTGATGAAGAAACATTAGAACATTTAAATCAGATGAATCCACATGAATCAGACGAGGAACAGAAGATAAACAGAGTTAAAGTAAAAAAGAAATTCCTCAAATTAATCAAGAGAGAATAAAAATATTCAGGAAAACTACTACTTAAATAGAAGAGTAACTCTCATGACTGATTTAACCCTCGTTAATGTAATAACAAGGACAAAATGTTAAAAATGCAAAGAACAGACCAAAGAAACGAGTGATGAACTCATTATAAACGAGTGGAGTGAGAGTCGAGTCAGTGTCAGTGTGAAGAGTGATGTTAAAAAAGGAAAAGAAGGTGATGAGACACTCACCTCTGCTACAGCATCATCTCAAGGCCAAAGGATAAAGGCGAGAGAAAAGAACAAGAAGAGAAACAAAAACTGGAGAAGAAACAACAGGAGGAGAAAGAGAAGAGAAGAAGAGGAAGACAATTAATGCCCCAGTCAGACTGTTAGTGACAGAAGAGACACAGGAGAAAAGACTGAAGAAAAGACTGTTTTACATTTAGAAAAAGGTCAAATCACAGCATCACTGTTCAACACAGAGGATCATTCAGAGGAATCAGCTGCTGTGGGGCCCAACACCTGAGTGTGAATGTGCTGCTGTGGGGCCCAACACCTGAGTGTGAATGTGCTGCTGTGGGGCCCAACACCTGAGTGTGAATGTGCTGCTGTGGGGCCCAACACCTGAGTGTGAATGTGCTGCTGTGGGGCCCAACACCTGAGTGTGAATGTGCTGCTGTGGGGCCCAACACCTGAGTGTGAATGTGCTGCTGTGGGGCCCAACACCTGAGTGTGAATGTGCTGCTGTGGGGCCCAACACCTGAGTGTGAATGTGCTGCTGTGGGGCCCAACACCTGAGTGTGAATGTGCTGCTGTGGGGCCCAACACCTGAGTGTGAATGTGCTGCTGTGGGGCCCAACACCTGAGTGTGAATGTGCTGCTGTGGGGCCCAACACCTGAGTGTGAATGTGCTGCTGTGGGGCCCAACACCTGAGTGTGAATGTGCTGCTGTGGGGCCCAACACCTGAGTGTGAATGTGCTGCTGTGGGGCCCAACACCTGAGTGTGAATGTGCTCAGGTTCTGGTCAGGGCCCCGGATCTGAGCCCATTTCTTTGGGTCAGAACAAAAGCTGAGCAGGAGCCACAGCTGCCCTGGGGCAGTCTGACCTGGGGCACGTGTCTGGTGGAAGACAAACATGGGTGACGTGCCTGGCCTAAGGGCACAGTGTTTTTGCCCCTGGCGCCCCCTGTGGCACCTGATGGAACATCAGGTTAGGGTCCAGGTACTGCCCGGGCCCCTGAGCCTCTGAGACCTGAGGACATCAGACTTTAACAAGACACTGTCACTTCTGCTGGAAGGTCCGTCACCTGCTTGTCTCCATGGAGCATTGCTTTGAAATGTCAGAAATGTTCCACAGTGTGGCATTAAAACTAAACTTTTACTCTGTTTTATTCAGCTTGTAAACTGTGTATAATTCTTTACTGTGTAATTGTCTTACTTGACAAGTGTCTCTGACAGTATTGAGTTTATTATCTCTAAAATGTTTAGCTCTAAATCTAAATGAATCCGTCTCCATGGAGACGAGTATCTGACACACAGACGGCAGAGGGACTGTGGCAGTGGAGAGAAGTAAAAATACATTCAAAACCTTTACCTTTTCTTCCAAGTCTTTAATCTGCCTCCTCTGGATCTCCGTCTTG
The DNA here is from genome assembly GCA_034769755.1 of Odontamblyopus lacepedii. NCBI lineage: Eukaryota > Metazoa > Chordata > Actinopteri > Gobiiformes > Gobiidae > Odontamblyopus > Odontamblyopus lacepedii. Next base: position 921,930 of record CM068352.1, on the reverse strand, counting down.
TCCTCGAGGTCCCGGATTCTCTGCAAAGTCACACCGACATTACATCATTCTGTGTTTTGTTTACTTGTCTCCATTTCTCCACATACAGAAGACATAAATATATGAAGTAAAATATATGGAACTGAGTAGCAAAAAAAAGTTTAAAAAAAAAATGTAAAATATATTTTACATTAAAAGCCTCAAAGTGTCCACTGTTTTTCTTTACTGCATAACTCCATCTATGTTCCTTCATATTTCTGATGTGTTCTGTGTGGATATAAACACTGAAGGAGGAGGAGCCTCCACATTCAGCTGGTAGTTTATTCATCTTATTCTGGGAGAAGCCGTGAGTCACTTTATGTCATATTTAATCAGCAAAACTTTTCTCAAATTCGTCATTGAAATTAACAGGACGCTGTTTAACCGGAAGTGTCACCAGATAAAAGTTTGGTTTAGTTCAGGTTTAGAGACAAAACTGATCGGAACAGGGTGAATAACAGCCTGATGGTGGTGTGCAGGACCTGGTGAGCCTGGTGCAGCAGCTCCATTCGCTCCTGCAGGATCTGACAGTCGTATTCTCGGCTCTTCCTCAGCATCTGCCTCCTGAGCTTCTCCACGGCCGTCCTCAGCTCGTCCTTCTGCAGCTCGTTCAGGGGCTCTCCGTACTTTATCACCTGGAAACAAACACAGTATCGCACTAAAATCTACTAAACCAGAGTCAATTCTGGCATCAGGAGGGAATTATTTATCATAATTTGAGAAGTTTTGATTAGTATAGATAATATATGAGGGGCAACAGTGACTGTGCAGTGTTACTCAGTGCTAATAACCACAAGACCTGTAAATGTATTTAAAGTCTGTCTCTGAAACTTTATAAACCACAGACTTATTCAAACATTTCACTGAATCCTGTGTTGTAAATGTACTTTTTGGTCATGGCGTTATACAGATTAGTAACACGTAGCTGCTTCGCCTCAGCAGCGTCTTTAAACTTTTAATACTTGAATTTTTGGGAAAATCTATGGGAAAAATGAAGGTCCAAAAGTCGACTTTGGAGGGAGCAGGACTTTTGAGCCCCTCTGTGTGACTTTGTATTGTGGCTGGAAGCAGAATAACAGAAAGTTTCATAACAGAAGTATTTGTATTTTATCAGAAGTCATTTCTTACTCTATGGAAAATTAAAGGTTCACTGTGTCACTTTTCTGGAGGAGGATCTGCCACCTGTTTGTGTAATTCTCATACTTTGCCTGTGTGGCTCCTGAAGAATGCAGATGTGAATAAAATAAGTTTAATGCCATATTGTGAAACATTCCAGGTAAAACAATACCATCTCCATGGGGACAAGCAGGTGGTGAACCCTCCACATGAAATGGTAGAATGTGGAGCATTGATGAAGCTTGAAACCAGTCAGAAAAATTAGTTAAAAATCCTGTAAATGAACCAGCCTCAAGTGGAAGAGTTCAAGAGTCTCAAGTGTCTCTTGTTTACGTCTAAGAGTTTTGGTTCAGTCCTGGTTTAGTTCTGGTTTAGTCCTGGTTTAGTTCTGGTTCAGTCCTGGTTCAGTCCTGGTTTAGTCCTGGTTTAGACCTGGTTTAGTCCTGGTTTAGTCCTGGTTCAGACCTGGTTCAGACCTGGTTCAGTCCTGGTTTAGTCCTGGTTTATATATATGTGTATACATATATATATATATATATATATATATATATATATATATATATATATATATATATATATATATATATATATATATATATATATATATATATATATATATATATATATACATATATCTATATATTTGTGTATAACCTTTAGTGACTTCCTTCCTTCACACTCACCTTGTCTTGTTGCAGGGAGTTGTACAGCGTCGCCTCGAGCTCCTGGATTTGCTGTTGAGATAAAAACTCAAATATTAAAGTCACTTTTCACTTCCAGGAAAACAAATATCTGAACATTTTCTGTGTCTTCCTGATGTTCTGATGTATTTTCACACTCTGGATCTTAATGAAAACTACTCGGACAAGTGAAAGCTCGAGCCTGTGGTCTGACGTGACTTTATAGGAGTGATGTTAATACTTATTCCCTGGGGCTGTGATGCTAACTGAAGGCACTGGCTGCTCTGGTCGAGGTTCTGTTAATCTGACTTTTATTTTAACGCCGTCTGACCAGAAAGAGCTGATTTACAGAAGGAGATTCTGATTTTTATGCTTAAACTGTTTAATTTTTTTTTTACTGGTTAATTGTTGACACAGGCCTTTTAGTCATTTATTTTAATTGAATATATTCAAATACACAGATACTAAGGAGATAACCTGTATGTATGTATTTCCTGTATGTTTTAATAGTTTTTTAACCTTTTTTATGATCTGGAAATCTTGGTGTATTTTGTTATTTTACCATTAATGTGTTTGTTTAAATCCATCTGATCATTTTTATTTTCTTTAAATGTTTCGCCAGTGTTTGCTGCTGTGTGCATTGTGTTGCCATGGTAACTGCTGAACATTCCGCCCATAGAGATGCACGTAGGACACCCCCAGAGTGAAGTATCAACAGAGAAAGGTAAAAGAACACGCACCATGTAGGCCTGATCCAGAGCCTGTTTCCTGTAGTCCAGCTCCTCTTCTAAATACCCTTTCTGCTTACAGAACATTTCCTGAAAAAGAGCAAAGGTAAAACGGTGACGACATTCGCACGAGAAGCTGCACGAATCACACGATTACTGCTTTTTAAAAATATTTTTAATTTTTATAATTTATTTCGGCCAATTTAAAAGGCCCATATTACGCTTTTTCAGATGTTCTAATATCGTTTCCTCATCACAAACAGACCTGGAGCTGTGTTTTGTCCCATTCACATGTCTCAATAATCATTTCTCAGTCTGTCCACACGAGCTCAAAAGGCTCTGTTCTACCTTGTGATGTCATGAAGTGGTAGTTTTCAAGCTCCTTTTACCTTTTGTTTAGTAGAAGTGAACATAGATGTAGTTTAAAAACACTTCCTGTGTCACCACATGACGTCAGAGGAGTGTTTCTGTCTGAGAGAAGAGCTCAGCCTAAATGTGCAGAATCTGTGTTAAACAAGTGTGAAACAAATCAGAACTGCAGGTCTGTTTTTATGAGAAAATATTATAAGAGAATCAGAAAACAGCCAAATATAGTCATGTTTATTCCTTATGTAACTTGAACTTACTCATTATCTCTGCAAAAAAGTGATCAAATAAACTAAATTAAACACAAACCATTTCTTTAACTTCTCAGGTTCTTTTTTCAGACAGTGTCGTCAGGTGATATTTGTCTTCAAAAAAGAACCTAAGAAGTTAAAGTCCAGAAGAAAACATCATGAACGTCTTTGGCACAAACCATTTCTATCTCGAGGTCCATCATTTTCTGGTGCAGCGCCGCCTCGGTCCCTTCGATCTGCTGGATCCACTGGAGGCGACAAAACGTTTCACAGATTTAACTCCAAATACAGAAAAATCTCACAGTTTTAGTCCAAACCTGAAGTACCTTTTCTGCTAACGACAGCACGGTGCTGGCCTGAATAATGGCCACTTGCTCCTCGTTTCTTAAATTCTGCAAAAGAAAAACACAAAAGAATGAAGTGAAATGAAAATGAAAGGAAATATAAATATAAATATAATATAATGAGACTGACCCCGTTATCTCCAAGAATGTCCAGAAGTTTGATCAGATCTGGGATACACACGTCCTGAAACAGAGATGATATAGTTGGATTTTTTTCACATCGTTTTGAATGTGGAAAAGTCTGAAGCTCCTGTTTTACACAAAATTGTTCTGATCTATGACTTAATTTGCTGTGATGACACCTTTTTGTAATTATAAATGTAAAGTTTTACATCATCTGTGAGGAAAAGTGAAGAAAAGTTGAAAAAATGTTGAAAATTAGAGGAAGTGGAGAATTCTATCCACAAGTTTGGCATAATTTACACACAAGAAACACATTTCTCTGATACTTTAAACATTAATTCAACAAAATAAAGGTGTTTTCTTATATTTGTTTTTGTAAAATCATCATTTCTGTTACATTAGAGGAGTTTTGGGCCAGTGCACTACATAGATGCTGGACAGTTGTGGAATTCCCTCGTGTAATGTCATAATTTCCAACCAAGAAGTTAAATTTTAAACCTAATAAATAAATAAACTGTGGGGGAAAGTGTGAAATTAGCAGTAAAATGGTAAATAAAATGATCCGAGCTGTGTTTTGGTCAAATGGACAGTGTCTGCAGTCCTGGGGCTGTGCTGGGACGGACCTTGACTCCCTCCTTCATGCAGTAGATCTGAAGGGCGCTGACGCCTTCAGAAAACGGGTGCATCTTAAAATGGTTAAAGGGAGGAGAGCGTCTTTCCCGCTCCTGCAACACAAACACAAACACGAGTCTGGAGGTTTAATAAGAGGCAAAAGAAGCACCTTTTCCATCTGTGTTAAATATAACTGTCTGTGGAATAATGTCAGAATAAACCTGTAAAAACATATTAGTAATCACATAATCAGAATTAAAATATAGGTCTATTTTATTAGAACTTTTCCTTCATTTTTCCTGTGTTATAATGTTTCCTCACCACAAACAGACCTGGAGTTGTGTTTTGTTTCATTCACAAGTGTTTAACACACAAACGCTGCAGATTCAAACTTTCTCTCAAGCAGAAAACACTGTTCCACTTTGTGATGTCACGGCTGAATCCGTCCTTGTGGAGTCCAGGACCAGTCGGACCAGAGGGAACAGGTTCTTTTCGGTTCGTGCCTCAGGTTCTTTTCGGTTCGTGCCTCAGGTTCTTTTCGGTTCGTGCCTCAGGTTCTTTTCGGTTTGTGCCTCAGGTTCTTTTCGGTTTGTGCCTCAGGTTCTTTTCGGTTCGTGCCTCAGGTTCTTTTCGGTTCGTGCCTCAGGTTCTTTTCGGTTTGTGCCTCAGGTTCTTTTCGGTTTGTGCCTCAGGTTCTTTTCGGTTCGTGCCTCAGGTTCTTTTCGGTTCGTGCCTCAGGTTCTTTTCGGTTTGTGCCTCAGGTTCTTTTCGGTTCGTGCCTCAGGTTCTTTTCGGTTCGTGCCTCAGGTTCTTTTCGGTTTGTGCCTCAGGTTCTTTTCGGTTTGTGCCTCAGGTTCTTTTCGGTTCGTGCCTCAGGTTCTTTTCGGTTCGTGCCTCCTGTGTTTGGAACTGACTCCCTCATGAGCTCCGTGTTGTATCACAGCACTCGGTCGTGTCCTGCAGCAGTCGTTCTGTGGGTGTTTTTGTGCATGTTTCATTTGGACTTTTGTCCTGTCTGCTCGTGTGTTTGAGCTTTATTTCCTGTTGTATTGATAGTTTGTACATATGCCCCTGTGTTCTCTGCCTTTGCTGGTTCATTATTTGTGTTTCGTCTGCTTGGATTTTTGTGTTTGCGTTTTCCTGCATTTTGGCTCCTCCCTCAGTTCTGAACAGTTTTATTGTATTTACTGAATTAAATGTATTTTTTGTTTCATCATGAGGAGCAGGTCTGTACTTTTGGCACTGTAAAGCACTTTGTAACTTGTAATAATAAAACTATATTATTATTTATTATTATTATACAGGAAGTGCTCCACTGTGGTTTTAAACTCCACACACCTTCACTCGACTCATTTGGATCATTTCAGCTCAGGATTTGTTCATTTCTACTGAACTAAAGGTAAAAATGTAACTTGAAAACTACACGACATTATTGAACTGTGTGTCTGTAAGAACCGAGTGTGTGTTTTCTTTCCTGCACTCAAACAAGAGGAGTTTTGTTTTGTTTTTTGTGTTTTTCTGTAAATAGTTCTGCTTGTTGTATCTTATTTTCTACTGGATGTTAATAGGTTTAGGCAAAATAAGCGTCAAACTTCAGCCTTAACCCCTTCAGTCTATAGAATAACTTTGTGTTATACAGAATTTCTGTGTTAAACATTGTAATATGATTAAAGATGATGTTAATACTAATAATAAAGTGTTACTCAAACATGTGTGAATAACAAAACACAACTCCAGGTCTGTTTCTGAGGAGGTAACAACATTAGAACACGGTTTAAACTGCACAAGAATCCATTCTGTGTGATACAGGACCATTAATACACATCAGTTTGACAGTTCAGTGCACTTCCTCAGTCTGCTCAGTAGGGGGCGCCTCATCTCCTGTGTGTCTGGGCCTCTGCAGTGCACCAGACTCTCCCACAAAGGCCGTTATAGAGGAGAGTCAGACTGACGGACATGAGGCGTCTGTACAGACTCCATGAGGAACATCGTGTCCTGCAGACGATTCTGCTCCATATGAAATGATTCAGGCTCATGTAAAATAATAAACTGGTCTAGATTTGATTCCACTGCTGCTTCATGTCTCCTGTAACAGGAATATCACAGTGTGTTGGTGTAATGTACGAGAATTAGACACTTTTACTTCCGTTTTTGAGCTAATAATGCACAACAGTTCAATAGAGTTTAGTTAAATAAAAAGTAGAATTATGAATTGATTTGTGTGTTTTTTTCTATCGCTTTGACCTTAAAGTCTGAGTTTTCAAAGTTTGTCACTGAAGGAGCAAATTTCACCTCATATTTCAGTGTATATAAGTTTCAGAAAATGTTCCTGTAACATATACGTAGGTTAATGTCCCTGATTTTGGGCCTGTGAGACGATTTTGGAGCTTTTTATGGCAGAACATTGATGTACTGGGACCTGCTTAAGTTGAGCTCTATGTGTTTTTTTGCACTGATGCTGCAGGTTTTCTGGGCTCAGGTCGATGGGACGTTCTGTAGTTTACCTCCAGCTCCAGGATCCTGAACTCTAACAGTTCATTCTGGTCCCTCGAGTCCTGAAGCTCCAGCTGGACACGACTGGATTCAGACTCGGCCTTGTCCAACTAAACAGGAGAAGAAACAATTAAGGGCGTAAATAACTTCACTTTTCCTGGCACTGAGTCATGAAGTATTTTTATTTTCTCTATGTTCTATTTTAAAAGTGCCTTGTGTCATTTTTCTGGTGGAGGGTCCTTCAAACGCTTTTCTCCATGGAGATGTTATTGCTTTGTCTGGAATGTTTCACAGTGTGGCATTAAACCTTCAGATCTGTGGAGAGGCGACTCCGCTCACAGTCAGAAAGTTTTTCTAGGTATTTTTGAGATATAAAACCACCTGTAACTGAGTACAATGCGGAACATTTCAGGCAGAGCAATGACCACAGAAAGTAGGTGATGAACCAAGAAAATGAACACTTATCGTCCAGTTCAAAAATACAAAATTAATGAACCGTAATCTTTTCATTTCACATTAGCAAACAGCAGATTTTCATGAACATGTTTTATTATGAAACACGGCTCCACACTCTTGGTGAACCTTCTGTGACTTTTCAAATATACATAAACACAACTCAGCAAAGGGAAGTGTTTGGGGAAAAGGTGAAAACTGAGTTTGCAGAACAACGCGGAGGGGACACTTTTGTCCAGAGGCCTGTTCTGCCCCTCAGGATCTGCTGACCCTCCCTGACCCGTGCTGCTGACCCTCCCTGACCCGTGCTCCTGACCCTCCCTGACCCGTGCTGCTGACCCTCCCTGACCCGTGCTCATGACCATCCCTGACCCGTGCTGCTGACCCTCCCTGACCCGTGCTGCTGACCCTCCCTGACCCGTGCTGCTGACCCTCCCTGACCCGTGCTGCTGACCCTCCCTGACCCGTGCTGCTGACCCTCACTGACCCGTGCTGCTGACCCTCCCTGACCCGTGCTGCTGACCCTCCCTGACCCGTGCTGCTGACCCTCCCTGACCCGTGCTGCTGACCCTCCCTGACCCGTGCTCCTGTTAAACTGCACTGGACCTTTCCCTGACACATAAAGGCCACTGAGAAGAGGAAATATTAGCTCAGCGTAAGTTCAACTTTCTTAAGTAAGAAGTCAGAATGTTGTTCCCAACCTGGTCTAATAACTCCTGATTCCTCTGGAGAAAGAGCTGCTTCTCCTCCACCCATTTGGAGTCCTGCAAAAAGAGCATCAGGGGTTTAAATATATGAACTTTGAACATCAAGTCATGTGACAGTCCAGTGTGTTCTTGTGTCGTCTTGTTCCTCACCTGTCCTTTGTGGGCCAGCTCTTTCTCCAAATCCTCGATTTTGGCTTTGTACCTGAGAACTTCCGCTTTTATTTGTTCTTGAGCCTAAAACATCCAAATAAAACGATTACTTCACACACATTTGTAGTAAATCACATTCAATAAGCATGTTTTCTTTGACTACAGCCTGTATTTACTTATTTATTTAATCAAAGGAGTTGTGCCTGTCTTAAAAATGTGAAAGTGAAAAAGCAGAAGTAGTTTCCTGTGATCTAAAGTTCTTCCTCACTTCACATCCAGAGCTTCCTCATTATTCACCATGATGAGTTTAGAAACACTTCTCAGAACATTAAAATGAGTTTTGCAGTCATGGTAAAGTTAACAACTAACGACTTAATATGGATTTCCTCATTTTTAGACAATAAAATGCTTCATAATTGGACGCAGACAGTACACAGCAGACTTATTTTTGCCTTAAGGGAAGAATATAAAATGTAGAAAGTAGTAAACAAAGAAAAATAAAAACGCTGAATGAGCTTTTGACTGTTGGTAATAAACAGAATGAACAGTCCAAATCTGTGGACGGGCTGAACAGAGTGTGGTCAGGACGTGCCTTGGCCTCCATCTCGGCGTCCAGCATGCCGCCCTTCTGCTCCTGCAGGAGGGCGTAGGCTCGCTGCAGGGCCTGGTACTCCCGCGTCAGCTGACGGAAACGCAGCTCCGACTCCTCATTGGCTACGGCCTGGAACAAGAACGCACAGGCAGGTTTGTCAAAAGGCACAGGCAGGTTAGTCAAAACGCACAGGCAGGTTTGTCAAAAGGCACAGGGAGGTTTGTCAAAACGCACAGGGAGGTTTGTCAAAACGCACAGGGAGGTTTGTCAAAAGGCACAGGGAGGTTTGTCAAAACGCACAGGGAGGTTTGTCAAAACGCACAGGGAGGTTTGTCAAAACGCACAGGGAGGTTTGTCAAAACGCACAGGGAGGTTTGTCAAAACGCACAGGGAGGTTTGTCAAAACGCACAGGGAGGTTTGTCAAAACGCACAGGGAGGTTTGTCAAAACGCACAGGGAGGTTTGTCAAAACGCACAGGGAGGTTTGTCAAAACGCACAGGGAGGTTTGTCAAAACGCACAGGGAGGTTTGTCAAAAGGCACAGGGAGGTTTGTCAAAACGCACAGGGAGGTTTGTCAAAACGCACAGGGAGGTTTGTCAAAACACACAGGGAGGTTTGTCAAAAGGCACAGGGAGGTTTGTCAAAAGGCACAGGGAGGTTTGTCAAAAGGCACAGGGAGGTTTGTCAAAACGCTCTGTACACTTGTGTATCATGTCTTTGTAATATTTATGGCATATATATTATATATTATGGACAGTAGAACTGTCAGGTGGACGACATCTAAAACCTGATGTTTTTGGTGAGGGAACAATGTGATAACATGAGAGAAGCTCAGAAACACCTTTTTAAATGGATCACAAAGTCTAAAGTCTGTAACTAAATAGTCCACGTATGAACTCTGTGGTTTTGTTCCTCACATCTTCTATGTCCTCGTCCGGAGTGGCTGGAGTCCGGTCCATCCGAAAAGAGGCCACAGACGAGGTCTCCGAGTCCATGGACTCCTCATCGTACCCGAAGAACGTGTCCACGACGATATGTCTCTGTGAAGAACACGTGTTAAAGAACACGTGTTAGAACAGAAATGTCTCTGTGAAGAACACGTGTTAGAACAGAAATGTCTCTGTGAAGAACACGTGTTAGAACAGAAATGTCTCTGTGAAGAACACGTGTTAGAACAGAAATGTCTCTGTGAAGAACACGTGTTAGAACAGAAATGTCTCTGTGAAGAACACGTGTTAGAACAGAAATGTCTCTGTGAAGAACACGTGTTAGAACAGAAATGTCTCTGTGAAGAACACGTGTTAGGACAGAAATGTCTCTGTGAAGAACACGTGTTAGAACAGAAATGTCTCTGTGAAGAACACGTGTTAGAACAGAAATGCAAATGTGAAGAACACGTGTTAGAACAGAAATGTCTCTGTGAAGAACACGTGTTAGAACAGAAATGCAAATGTGAAGAACACGTGTTAGAACAGAAATGTCTCTGTGAAGAACACGTGTTAGGACAGAAATGTCTCTGTGAAGAACACGTGTTAGAACAGAAATGCAAATGTGAAGAACACGTGTTAGAACAGAAATGTCTCTGTGAAGAACACGTGTTAGAACAGAAATGCAAATGTGAAGAACACGTGTTAGAACAGAAATGTCTCTGTGAAGAACACGTGTTAGGACAGAAATGTCTCTGTGAAGAACACGTGTTAGGACAGAAATGTCTCTGTGAAGAACACGTGTTAGGACAGAAATGTCTCTGTGAAGAACACGTGTTAGAACAGAAATGCAAATGTGAAGAACACGTGTTAGAACAGAAATGTCTCTGTGAAGAACACGTGTTAGGACAGAAATGTCTCTGTGAAGAACACGTGTTAGAACAGAAATGTCTCTGTGAAGAACACGTGTTAGGACAGAAATGTCTCTGTGAAGAACACGTGTTAGGACAGAAATGTCTCTGTGAAGAACACGTGTTAGGACAGAAATGTCTCTGTGAAGAACACGTGTTAGGACAGAAATGTCTCTGTGAAGAACACGTGTTAGGACAGAAATGTTTCTGTGAAGAACACGTGTTAGGACAGAAATGTCTCTGTGAAGAACACGTGTTAGGACAGAAATGTCTCTGTGAAGAACACGTGTTAGGACAGAAATGTTTCTGTGAAGAACACGTGTTAGAACAGAAATGTCTCTGTGAAGAACACGTGTTAGGACAGAAATGTCTCTGTGAAGAACACGTGTTAGGACAGAAATGTCTCTGTGAAGAACACGTGTTAGGACAGAAATGTCTCTGTGAAGAACACGTGTTAGGACAGAAATGTTTCTGTGAAGAACACGTGTTAGGACAGAAATGTCTCTGTGAAGAACACGTGTTAGGACAGAAATGTCTCTGTGAAGAACATGTGTTAGGACAGAAATGTCTCTGTGAAGAACACGTGTTAGGACAGAAATGTCTCTGTGAAGAACACGTGTTAGGACAGAAATGTTTCTGTGAAGAACACGTGTTAGAACAGAAATGTCTCTGTGAAGAACACGTGTTAGGACAGAAATGTCTCTGTAAAGAACACGTGTTAGGACAGAAATGTCTCTGTGAAGAACACGTGTTAGAACAGAAATGTCTCTGTGAAGAACACGTGTTAGAACAGAAATGTCTCTGTGAAGAACACGTGTTAGGACAGAAATGTCTCTGTGAAGAACACGTGTTAGAACAGAAATGTCTCTGTGAAGAACACGTGTTAGGACAGAAATGTCTCTGTGAAGAACACGTGTTAGGACAGAAATGTCTCTGTGAAGAACACGTGTTAGGACAGAAATGTCTCTGTGAAGAACACGTGTTAGGACAGAAATGTCTCTGTGAAGAACACGTGTTAGGACAGAAATGTCTCTGTGAAGAACACGTGTTAGGACAGAAATGTTTCTGTGAAGAACACGTGTTAGGACAGAAATGTCTCTGTGAAGAACACGTGTTAGGACAGAAATGTCTCTGTGAAGAACACGTGTTAGGACAGAAATGTTTCTGTGAAGAACACGTGTTAGAACAGAAATGTCTCTGTGAAGAACACGTGTTAGGACAGAAATGTCTCTGTGAAGAACACGTGTTAGGACAGAAATGTCTCTGTGAAGAACACGTGTTAGGACAGAAATGTCTCTGTGAAGAACACGTGTTAGGACAGAAATGTCTCTGTGAAGAACACGTGTTAGGACAGAAATGTTTCTGTGAAGAACACGTGTTAGAACAGAAATGTCTCTGTGAAGAACACGTGTTAGGACAGAAATGTCTCTGTAAAGAACACGTGTTAGGACAGAAATGTCTCTGTGAAGAACACGTGTTAGAACAGAAATGTCTCTGTGAAGAACACGTGTTAGAACAGAAATGTCTCTGTGAAGAACACGTGTTAGGACAGAAATGTCTCTGTGAAGAACACGTGTTAGAACAGAAATGTCTCTGTGAAGAACACGTGTTAGGACAGAAATGTCTCTGTGAAGAACACGTGTTAGGACAGAAATGTCTCTGTGAAGAACACGTGTTAGAACAGAAATGTCTCTGTGAAGAACACGTGTTAGAACAGAAATGTCTCTGTGAAGAACACGTGTTAGGACAGAAATGTCTCTGTGAAGAACACGTGTTAGGACAGAAATGTCTCTGTGAAGAACACGTGTTAGGACAGAAATGTCTCTGTGAAGAACACGTGTTAGAACAGAAATGTCTCTGTGAAGAACACGTGTTAGAACAGAAATGTCTCTGTGAAGAACACGTGTTAGAACAGAAATGTCTCTGTGAAGAACACGTGTTAGGACAGAAATGTCTCTGTGAAGAACACGTGTTAGGACAGAAATGTCTCTGTGAAGAACACGTGTTAGAACAGAAATGTCTCTGTGAAGAACACGTGTTAGAACAGAAATGTCTCTGTGAAGAACACGTGTTAGAACAGAAATGTCTCTGTGAAGAACACGTGTTAGGACAGAAATGTCTCTGTGAAGAACACGTGTTAGGACAGAAATGTCTCTGTGAAGAACACGTGTTAGGACAGAAATGTCTCTGTGAAGAACACGTGTTAGAACAGAAATGCAAATGTGAAGAACACGTGTTAGAACAGAAATGTCTCTGTGAAGAACACGTGTTAGGACAGAAATGTCTCTGTGAAGAACACGTGTTAGGACAGAAATGTCTCTGTGAAGAACACGTGTTAGAACAGAAATGTCTCTGTGAAGAACACGTGTTAGGACAGAAATGTCTCTGTGAAGAACACGTGTTAGGACAGAAATGTCTCTGTGAAGAACACGTGTTAGAACAGAAATGCAAATGTGAAGAACACGTGTTAGAACAGAAATGTCTCTGTGAAGAACACGTGTTAGGACAGAAATGTCTCTGTGAAGAACACGTGTTAGGACAGAAATGTCTCTGTGAAGAACACGTGTTAGGACAGAAATGTCTCTGTGAAGAACACGTGTTAGGACAGAAATGTCTCTGTGAAGAACACGTGTTAGAACAGAAATGTCTCTGTGAAGAACACGTGTTAGGACAGAAATGTCTCTGTGAAGAACACGTGTTAGGACAGAAATGTCTCTGTGAAGAACACGTGTTAGGACAGAAATGCAAATGTGAAGAACACGTGTTAGGACAGAAATGTCTCTGTGAAGAACACGTGTTAGGACAGAAATGTCTCTGTGAAGAACACGTGTTAGGACAGAAATGTCTCTGTGAAGAACACGTGTTAGGACAGAAATGTCTCTGTGAAGAACACGTGTTAGAACAGAAATGTCTCTGTGAAGAACACGTGTTAGGACAGAAATGTCTCTGTGAAGAACACGTGTTAGGACAGAAATGTCTCTGTGAAGAACACGTGTTAGGACAGAAATGCAGCAGTGCAAATGTGACGGATGTTTCTGTTTACCTTAATGGGCCTGGAGCTTCTTTTATGCCTTTTCTTTCTCAGAAGCTTTTCTCTGTCCTGGAAAATAAAAGATCATTTATTGAATTGAATTCCTATAAATGCAATAAATAAAATAAATTGAAGTAATTCTTTGTAGTATTTAGATTATCTAAGGCCACATGGTATTCAACTTAATAAAAGTGACGTATATTGTGATATTGTTATACATTTCTACTCTTACTCTTATTATTTCAGTAGCAGTTTTCCCAAATACTTTTTACTGTTACTTGAGCAGGGTCTTGTACTTTGTACTTATACTTGAATATTAATTTGAAATAACAAGTACAATTTTTGGCTACTCTACCCACCTCTGATAACTGATGAATTATCGTATTTTTGGACTATAAATCGCACCAGAGTATAAGTCGCACCAAAGTATAAGTCGCACTTGTTGGGCGAAATTTATTTGATAAAATCAGAGACCAAGAACCAACATTTCATGTTGAAAGGCGAATTATAGAAGTTCTAGTAATAAAAACAACCCAATAGAGAAGATTCTGTGTATCGTTCATTCATTTTTCAATATAGAACCAAAAATAAGAAAACAAAAAAAACAACTCTTTTCTTTATTATTTGTCTCTAAAACCAAAATGAAAAAACAGATAATTATTTGTTTTTTCATTTTAAATTCATATATAGAATTCATATATTTGGTCTATGGACTGAGTGTGAAAAATGTCATATCTAAGTTGCACTTATAAGTTGCAGTACCTCCCAAACCCTGAAGAAAGTGCGACTTATAGACCAAAAAATACAGTAAAGGTCCTATATTACACAAAAAAGACATGTTTTAATGCTGTTATCTCATTATGAACATAAAGGGAGTTGTGTTTTGTTTCATTCACACGAGTCCGAGTTCTCAGACATCCCTAAAATGCTGCGTTCTACCTTCTGAAGTCGTAGTTCTCAAGTTAGCAGCTACTCTTTACCTTGGGTTCAACAGAGAAAGGCAATAGTAGAATCATACATACTGAATACACCAGAGAGCTGCACAGAGTGAACGTTATGAAGGGAAGCGCCGTACCCTGGTGAGCTCGTCGATCATGCTCTGCTGCTCCAGGACCTGCAGCTTCAGGAAGGCGATCTCCTGGTCGTCGTGAGCCTGGTCCAGGTCGTTCAGGGACTTGAGTTTCTTCAGAGGAGGATGTGAGCTGATCTTCTCCTTCTGCACAGTCACACGATGCACAAAAGATGTTTAAAATCCGCTCATGTCCAAAAACATCTGATAAAACCTGGTGTAACAGTGTTTGTGTTTGTGTGACAGTGTGCGGCTCGTGGCTGTTTGGATGAACGTTTGATCGACTAAAGAACAGAAAACAACAAACAACAGTTTGAAAACATGCAAATACTCCATAAACCCAGTGAAACCGAAAATCATTTTAAAATTTAGATGAAGCTAAATAATACAAGAACCATTTAGCTTAATCTAAATCATGTTATAATTTAAATGAAGCTAAATGGTTCTTGTATTATTTGGTTTTCTGTGGGATCTGTTGATGACCCCAGCAGATAATTATGCTATAATCTGCTAAATTTGATCACAATATTCATCTATAACGATTTAATAAAAGAAACGAGTCCACTGAAAAAACAAACAAAAGAAACAAAGAGTCGACAGCTCCTGTGGAAAACTGCACATCCCGTGAGTGAGCAGCAGATGTTTTTACATTTATACTCAAATATTGCACTGACAAACATCATCGCTTCAAAGTGCTTTGTGGAGGCTCCGTCAGATGCTTTTCTCCATGGAAATGCTATGGCTTTGTCTGGAAGTTTTCTCATTATGGTTTTAAATCTTCAGGGAGACCAAACCGGACCAAGTTACAGGTCAGATCTGTGGAGAGGCGACTCCGCTCACAGTCACAAAGTCTGTTTTTCTAGGTATTTTTGAGCTATAAAACCACCTGCAGTTAAATAAATATACAGCTCTGGAAAAAAATAAGAGACCACTGCATTTTTTTTCTGAAATCAGCGTCTGTACATGTGTGACGTCTGTTCTGCTGCAGCGTCTGCTGAATCCAACACAAACACACTTCATTCTGCTGAGGCTCTGATGAGGAGATCACCTGAACCAAACCTGATTTAAGGAGGAAAAGGAGAAAAAACCACTGCTGTGTTCATAATTATCCTCTTGCTTCAATTTCTGCTCTAAATGCTCTAAATGACAATATTTTTATTTGGAATTTGTGAGAAATGGTGTCAGTAGTTTATAGAATGTTCAAAAATGTTCAGAAGATAAAACTGGAAAACAAAGTAAGTTCAGAGCAGTGATCTGCAAAATGGTGTCTTGACAATAAGTGATTAAAGATCACTCAGACATTTTGCAGAATAGATCTGTTTGAAATAAGAGATTAAACATTCTAATATCATAAGGTTTAATACACTCAACAAAAATCTAAACGCAACACTTTTGTTTTTGCTCCCATTTGTCATGAGATGGACTCAAAGATCTAAAATTCATTCCAGATACACAATATTACCATTTCTCTCAAACATTGTTCACAAATCTGTCTAAATGTGTGATAGTGGCACTTTTGCTTTGCTGAGATAATCCATCCCACCTCACAGGTGCCACATCAAGATGCTCATCAGACACCATGATTAGTCCACAATAAAAGGCCACCCTGAAATGTGCAGTTTTGTCTCACAGCAAAATGCCACAGATGGCGCAAGCATTGAGGGAGCGTGCAGTTGGCATGCTGACAGCAGGAATGTCAACCAGATCTGTTGCTCGGGCATTGAATGTTCATTTCTCCACCATAAGCCGTCTCCAAAGGCGTTTCAGAGAATATGGCAGTACATCCAACCGGCCTCACAACCGCAGACCACGTGTAACCACACCAGCCCAGGACCTCCACATCCAGCAGGTTCACCTCCAACATCGTCTGAGACCAGCTACTCAGACAGCTGCTGAAACAATTGGTTTGCATAACCAAAGAATTTCTGCACAAACTGTCAGAAACCGTCTCAGGGAAGCTCAACTGCTCGTCGTCCTCATCGGGGTCTTAACCTGACTCCAGATCGTCGCCGTAACAGACTTGAGTGGGCAAATGCCCACATTCGATGGCGTCTGGCACGTTGGAGAGGTGTTCTCTTCACGGATGAATCTCGGTTTACATTGTTCAGGGCAGATGGCAGACAGCGTGTGTGGCGTCGTGGGTGAGCGCTTTGCTGATGTCAATGTTGTGGATGGAGTGGCCCATGGTGGTGGTGGGGTTATGGTATGGGCAGGCATCTGTTATGGACGAAGAACACAGGTGCATTTTATTGATGGCATTTTGAATGCACAGAGATACCGTGATGAGATCCTGAGGCCCATTGTTGTGCCATACATCCATGAACATCACCTCATGTTTCAGCAAGATAATGCACGGCCCCATGTTGCAAGGATCTGGACACAATTCTTGGAAGCTGAAAATGTCCCAGTTCTTGCATGGCCAGCATACTCACCGGACATGTCACCCATTGAGCATGTTTGGGATGTGCTGGACCGGCGTATACGACAGCGCGTACCAGTTCCCACTAATATCCAGCAACTTCGCACAGCCATTGAAGAGGAGTGGACCAACATTCCACAGGCCACAATTGACAATCTGATAAACTCTATGCGAAGAAGATGTGTTGCACTGCATGAGGCAAATGGTGGTCACACCAGATACTGACTGGTTCTGAGTCCCCAGACCCCCAATAAAGCAACAACTGCACATTTCAGAGTGGCCTTTTATTGTGGGCAGTCTAAGGTTCACCTGTGCACTAATCATGGTGTCTGATGAGCATCTTGATGTGGCACCTGTGACGTGGGATGGATTATCTCAGCAAAGCAAAAGTGCCACTATCACACATTTAGACAGATTTGTGAACAATGTTTGAGAGAAATGGTAATATTGTGTATCTGGAATGAATTTTAGATCTTTGAGTCCATCTCAGGACAAATGGGAGCAAAAACAAAAGTGTTGCGTTTATATTTTTGTTGAGTGTACTTTCAGAGGTGCAAAAATAAATAAACCTTCTGTCACATGGACTGACCATCTCAGAGTTCTCCTTGGACAGAGCCTTGAGTTTCTCCTCCAGCTTCTGGATGGTTTGACTCAAGTCGTCGTTTCGTTTATGGAGCAGTTTGTTCTTGTCCAGCAGAGGCTTACACTGCTTCTCTCCTTCTCGCACACGCTTCACCTGCAAGAAAACACAGGGAGAGGATTTTATGTCACATGAAATAAGTCTATAATTATGTCGTTGCTAAAAAATTGTATAATATCGACGGCCCCAGAGGTTTATTCCCATTATCACACTGTCTAACACCAAACTGTAGATTCTAGAGCAAAGTTAATAAAGTGAT
>CM068352.1:884041-901541 GCA_034769755.1 Odontamblyopus lacepedii | reverse complement strand
AGGCGTCTGAACCTTTGTCACTGGGGGTGCAGACTGAAGCTGAGCAAAGGCCTGTCACTATATGGACTTCATGTTCCATAGATGAAAGCTGGAATTATATGTTTTGAGACTCAATATTTATTCTGGATGTGACTGGATGTGACATTTACCCTCAGTGACACCAACATATCCCTGTATGAATGTGCAGAGTGTCCTGGTTATTCAGAGTGGCTCTGATGTGGAAAGGAGATAAACATGTAGTAACTTCAGGCTTTTCAGCAGGTTTAACAACACAGAAAAAAGATCTGCATCCAAATAAGAACATGAGACCATGAAGCACAGTCACAGCTTCAGTAAAGGTTATATTAAAAAATACAACAGAGCTGCACAGTGTCAGTTTAGTTCAAGAGCAACAGAGACAGAAGTGACCCTGTTTTTAGATAAGATAAGATAAGATAAGTCAGGACTTTATTGATCTCACAGTGGAGAAATCCAACAGTCACAGAGGCTCCAGGACAGTTTAGTGCAAAAAAGGGAAAAAGTGTGATGCAATCAAGATAAACAATAATAATAAAAATAGAAATAATAATAAAAATAATAATATAAAGTGAATAAGTATATGTACACATTTTACAAAGAGAAGATAGTTGCATTAAACAGTGCAAATAATTTTTACTTCAAAAGTCCTGGTAGAAATTTGACATAGGGACGTCCTGATCCAATATTTAGTATCGGTATCAGCTCCGAGTATCGGACAGTATTGGATTCAGTCACGTGATCAGGCTGATGCAGTTTCACACGTTTTTGCGGCATTACAGCAGCTGTAAATCAAAACTCGCTGCAAACAAACAGTGTCTCGTGGAATCATCCGGACGAGTTTGAGATTTACGAGCACAAGACAGCAAAACCACAGCAGCAACACTGGAGGAAGATAAAGCAGGTCAGGCTGTTGTCGTCTAGTGGACTTACTGGAGCTAAGGTACGAACTTCCTTCACTACACTACAGAGACGAGTCTACGGAGCTATAAACAAAAGGTATTGGATCAGTATTGGAAAGAGCACCTTAAAAAAATCAGATCGGATCAGAAGCCAAAAGATCTTGACTGGGACATCTCTAGTTTGAATTGTTTTGGGAAAGCTGCAGCTCCTACTGTATTTCTTACTTTAGTTTGCACATGCTCAGTTCAGCACCACGGAAATCAGGAAACTGCATCTACATGTCACAGTATCTTAACCACTGGCTCTTTTTCCTCCAGATCCTCCACTGGCTCTTTGTCCTCCAGATCCTCCACTGGCTCTTTGTCCTCCACATCCTCCACTGGCTCTTTGTCCTCCAGATCCTCCACTGGCTCTTTGTCCTCCAGATCCTCCACTGGCTCTTTGTCCTCCAGATCCTCCACTGGCTCTTTGTCCTCCAGATCCTCCACTGGCTCTTTGTCCTCCAGATCCTCCACTGGCTCTTTGTCCTCCAGATCCTCCACTGGCTCTTTGTCCTCCAGATCCTCCACTCATCCCCATCTCTCAGTAAATCCACTTCAGTTCTCCTCATCACTTTCAAAGCGACCAGGCCCCCTCTTCCCTCTCCGACCTGCTGCACCCTGACGCTCCATCCCTCTGCTCCTCCTACGCCAGCCTTCTGTCCCTGCTCCTGTCTCTGCAAATGTCCCTCCCCTGAAGGACCAAGCTCCAAACCCGAGGAGAAAGAAACTGCTTAAAATCCATCTGTTTAGAGCCATGTTTAATGTCTAACCTCATGCCTATATTTTGCCTGTTACCTTGTCTTTTTTCAGCTTCATTATAATTCTACTCTCTGTAAAGCCTCTTTGAGTGTTTAGATTATAAATGAAGTGTATTCTTATGTGTAGCCTGTACCAGTCTGCGTATGTCCCTCTCGCAGTCCCACTTGATCTTGGATATCTGCTCCTGGTGCTGCTGGTGCTCCACGCGCAGGTCTCCCGCCTTCATCTTGTCGGCCTGGATCATGTGACTCAGAGCTTCGTCCGTTTGTTTTTTGGAGGATTTGAGTTCGGCGATTTCCTGCAGCAGCTTCACCCTCTCCTGGTCGAAGAAGCGTCTGGCCTCCTCCCGAGCCTCCAGGGTCAGAGCTGTGCGCACCTGCAGGAACATGGACATGACAATACTACGACTACGATACTCACGTTTGCTGAAGCTGATCATGTTTTTGCTAGACAAGACGTGTTATGTTTTGTCCTATTTGACGCAAAATGGATTTTTGTGAGTTTTTAGTCTTATCAGGTATAATGTTGTTTTGTTTCATTCACACGTTTTAGTAGTGATCCTTTATTCTCTGTATACATCTCCAAAGCTCAAAATCTTTAATAGTGTCATTTGGCCATTTAAATAATAACATACACAGATGATGATTTTACATTTTCCTCACTGAAAACCGCAGAACTGATCTCTGAACTCTATTCTGAACCTGTCTGAACCTATTGACTCTACAGGAATAACTCCAGGTCTGATGGGGAAAATTAATTGTGTTTATAATAAATCGAGTGCGTCATGCTGATAGAAGAGACGGATTCTTCCTGAAAGAGTTCCCTATGGCTGTATCATATGGATTTTCAGATTGAATGATGGATAACTGTGGTGTAGTGGTGATTTCACAGAGTCTGTGGTAGTAAAACACCCTAAAGCTCTGTGTCCAAGCCAAGAGGATGTGATCCTTAATAAGAACACTGTCACTCCTGTAGGGTCCAGGGCTCATACACACATTTCATCAAATTATGCCCAACGGTTCTATAGCTGTGCATACTCTAATATACTAAAATAGGAGCGTGTACACAGTTTTAATACCACAGTAATGATAAAAACATGTATTAAATAAATGTCCAACTACAGCACTGATACCTGTTTAACTGAGTACCTATTTTTTTATCAGTTAATTCTTTGCACCGTTTTCCTCTCACATAAACACTAGACACTGAATCACTAACGTATTAATCTTAATGTAAGAATATCAGAAGACCTGAAGGAGCCCTCACCTTCTCCCCGCTGCCGTCCCTCATGGCGCTGATGGCGGCTTTGAGTCTCTGGTTCTCCTGCTCCTTGATCTTGGCGTGTCGGGCCAGCTCCTGCTCGTGCTGCCTGGTCAGGTTCTCCCTCAGAGCCTGGAGCTCCTTCAGTTTCTCCTCGTGCCATTTGGCCCTCTGCTCGGTCAGAGCCGCCGTGTGGCGGTGCTGCTCCTGCTCCCGTGCACGCTTCACCTCCTGCACCTTGTCACGCTCCAATTTACTCACCTAAAACACCAAGAAATGTACATTATTTCACTATAATGTTACTGGAGTCAATATAAAACAAAAATGTAGTACTTGGTTATGTGAATAGGGTCATTTCCATACAACAAAGCAGGTGGTGGTGTGTGCAGCAGGTGAAGAGTGCAGTCACTTTTGTGTTAAAATGCTTACAGTGTAAACACAGCAGCACAGTATTCTCTGTGAGAGGAGGGCCATGGAGGTCACATTTACTGTAACATCAATATTTAACCTGCTCAGTCTGCTGTTATTAACTTCCACACGCACTGGCTCCAGGTCTGCAGAATAAATGTCATCTCTAGATGTCTTAAAGCAGAACAGTAACACATAAAAAGTGTTTTCGTGCAGTATAAATCTTCACACTGTTCTGGAAACTGAACTTGGATGTCCCAGATTTACATTGAGCACAACGGATGTAGATTTAATTTAATCAGGCAATGCTTCAGATCACCATTTGATAATAGGACCAAATACATGAGGCTCTTTTTAATTTGAAACTGAACAGAGTTTAGGCCAACACACACTGAGACTCTTTGGCATGTGGTAAAATTGTTCCTTTATCTTCTCTGTGTGCACCAGGCAGTCTGCACACACCAGGCAGTCTGCACACACCAGGCAGTCTGCACACACCAGGCCGTCTGCACACACCAGGCAGTCTGCACACACCAGGCCGTCTGCACACACCAGGCAGTCTGCACACACCAGGCCGTCTGCACACTCCAGGCAGTCTGCACACACCAGGCCGTCTGCACACACCAGGCAGTCTGCACACACCAGGCCGTCTGCACACACCAGGCAGTCTGCACACACCAGGCAGTCTGCACACACCAGGCAGTCTGCACACACCAGGCCGTCTGCACACACCAGGCAGTCTGCACACACCAGGCCGTCTGCACACACCAGGCCGTCTGCACACACCAGGCAGTCTGCACACACCAGGAGCCTCCGCCTCAGCTGGGGTTTGTTGAATCTCCTTCTCTTCCACTTCTCTGTGACTCTCGACTGTCTCTAAACTCACTATAACCTCCCCAAAGCATCACCTCTCCTGTCACAGCCTCATCGTGCAGTTACATTCAGGCCCAAGGACACAACCATTTTGATTCAAACCGCCTGGGCTCAGTGGACAAACTCTTTACCAAACTGAGCCCCTGCTGTCGTCCCCTGTATCTGTCCACAGTAAACACATGACCCTGGGGCAGTGCTGTACCTTGCATTTCTCCTGGTGCAGCTCTATCTGGATGTCGGTGAGTTTGGACCTGAGCTCCTCGTTGGCGGCCTGCAGGGCGGAGATCAGGGCCTCGGGCTTCTCGCCCTTGGCGCTTCGGGCTTTCTTAGCCATTGAAAACACTAGTGCTTCTGCTCACACGGGCATCAGGACTTCACTCGAACTTTCCACAGCACGTCCAGGGTGTCCAGTTCCTCCTCTTCTTCATTCTCCTTTAGACACAAGAACTGCAGGAAACAGAGGAGCAGAGGCTTAGACACGATACGAGATACACGGCTCACGATACGATATTATCACTGATGGAGATAGTGACAGTACGGCACATGATACTCTGTGATATACTGATGTTTTTTAAGAATCAAATACATTTTAGCAACAATATTTCTTTGTTAAACCACCTCTTGTGCAAATTTAATATGAAATACATTTATTTTAATCATCAGAACAGTGTATTTCCTTACACTGAATAAGAAACAAAATAACAGTGCAGTCACAATAATTTGCTCACACATCACTAATAATGGTAAAAGGATGAATTATTATTAATATGTTTGTTTCATTGGTGCTGCTGTCAAAATTTTAATTTCCTTCTCCAATAAAATACAGTATCACCAAATTTAGTATCACAATATAATAATATTTCAATATTTTTGCCCCCTCCAGTTTAGAGTTGTCAGGAAATGGTGCAGTTCTTGTGCAAACAGAAGTGCAGAAATGGCAGCAGGAAATCAATGACGTACACTTAGGAGACAGTGTCATAGTGCTGTTTACATTAAGCAGAAAGTACATTTCCAACACACAGTTTTACGCAGTGAATCAGAGACGACCACAGAAACTCACCAGCCTCCATCTGATCTTCTAGTGACAAATAAGTCCATGTCCTTAATTTCAGGTTTCCCTCTTCTGTTATTTGTACAGTTCTAAACAGAGTGCACTTTTTTCTCTCATTTTTTGGGTTTGAATAGAAGAAAAATTATAACATAGATCAGAAAATAGCATAATATGGGTCCTTTAAAGGTGCATAACTTGTTTGCAAGATTAAAACGTTCAACCAACTCCTCTGGGGACATTTTATTCTCAGTACAACAGAGTTCAACCCGTGTGCAAAGTAAAAAAACACACAAAAGAAACACTCTGTTATATTCTTGTACGCATTACTGTGAATGAGGGACACAAATCAGGAGTTTCTGAAGCCGTGAATGTGCAAAATGTATAATTAACGCAAAAAAGAACATTTAAGTCGTGGTCAAGACGTGTTCCACAAAAGTTAATGTTCATCACCACATGTGCAAAAACTGTGAAACTGTAAACACAACAAAAAGAAGCTGCTGTGCTTCTGAGTCCAGCAAAAGTGCAAAATCAGCAAAAATGATGAAAGATCCTAGTGGAGATTACACTAAACTGACTGGAAATCTGCACCAACAGAGTAACAGGTAAAAGTGTATTGACCAAGTGCACAACAACAAGAGCTGGAGTTGAACCACCAGAATCTGTTAGAGGGAACAGTCCACACACATGAAACGAGGTACATATGTGTGATTATGTGTGTGTGGGTGAAATCCCATCAGAAAAGTGCGTGCTCAGGTTTGTGGACTCACTGAAGCACAGACACAGCTCCAGTCTGGATCACGTCCAGGTTATTACAGGCACCAAGTAACACATGACTGCAGCGAGTCATTAACGAGCTGTTTCACTTAAAACACAACAGTCACAGTCATTATCTAACTGTGCACTGCCCTTATTACACATGGAGAGTGAACTAAAGGCTGTTTGGACAAACATACAACACTATGAGAGTGAAGGAGGAGAGGAATGTGCAGTGAAGATAACAGACATGGGCACAGTGGACTGGAGCAGGTCTATGTTCAGGGGCTGTTTTATGTTGAATTATCAGTGGAACACAGACTGTCAGCACAGAGCTACACTCCCGCACATTATACGTGTTAGAAAAGACCTATTGTGCTTATATCTTTTATGTAGTTTTCATCTATGACAGTGGAGCAGTTATAATTTGGACATTAGATTCATCAAAATTGACTTGGTAAAAGACACAAGTCGTTGTGTCCTTAAGCAAGACACTTCACCCACATTCCCTCGTATGACAGTGATGGTGCAGACTGGAGCCTCACGTCTGTCAGTCTGCCCCAGGGCAGCTGTGGCTACAGTACCTTACACTGAGTGTGGAGTGAATGAATAACTAAAGCTCTTTGGGTGTCGTGAAAGGCGCTGTATAAATGCAATGATTAATTAATCAATGATTAACAAGTCCACTGACTTCAGAGTTAGAAAACTGCAGTGGCCAATGGAGCTGAGCTCATCATAAACTTCATCACAACAAAGAGACACTGAGATATCAGCACATCCTGTAGCTGTGCTCGAGGAAGCAGCACTGCTGAATGGTGCGTGTGTCACCCTAAGAACATACGATTTTAGAATGAAGTAAGGCCAGAGCAGTGGGTGTTTTCATACTGTACTGGTGGTGAAAATAGGGGCAAAATACCACCATGAAAATAAATTAAATAAAAGATTAAAGACGGCTTGAACATGCACAAATCACTCCAGATACAACAAGGGCGTAAATGAGAACGAGAAACAGCTAGAACATGGTTAAAAGTCTGTTTTAAGAGTTTACTTTACACAGACAGATCAAAAAAGTGTGAACTAATCTGGATCAATAACACTTCTTCCCATTAATGCGATACACCAGGACTGACACACTCACCACAGCAAAGTGTGTGTGTGTGTGTTTGTACGTGTGCATGTGTGTGTGTGTGTGTGTGTGTGTGTCAGTCAGAGTGTGGAGTGAATTATGCACAAAACTGTAAAGTGACTTTGAGTGTTTGAAAATCCCTGTGTCAGACTAATGTTTTATGATGATCAGTTTTATGACTAAACCAGAGTGAAAACATCCCTGGATTTGTGCTAAACCCAAAGCCAGAACATGTCTGTAGGGGGCGCTAGAGTCTCTGTACTGTCCAGAACATGTCTGTAGGGGGCGCTAGAGCCTCTGTACTGTCCAGAACATGTCTGTAGGCGGCGCTAGAGCCTCTGTACTGTCCAGAACATGTCTGTAGGCGGCGCTAGAGCCTCTGTACTGTCCCATGGATTATTTAGTCACCAGCTCTGGTCAGGATGGACTATAACCACAGAAGCCCCGGGGGGTAAACCAGAGGAAGTGTACAGACCAATCTGCCCCTACAACCCCCACCACCAGTCTCACACACAGACAGACACACACACACACACACACACACTCACACACACACTCACACACACACACTCACACACACACACACACACACACACACTCACACACACACACACACACACACACTCACACACACACACTCACACACACACACACACACACACACACACACACACACACTTAAACTATTTAAAGTTTGCTGCTAAAAGCTCAAAGTTTCTTCTTCTTGTGCAGAATCAGGTAAATCCAGTGTCCTGCAGGTGCAGAGTATCACATCCATAGTCCGTATATATGATGCATCAGCTCTGCCAGGAGGAGGCGCCACATTTAACCTCCTCACTCATGATTGGCTCTTGTGTTGCTATGATACTCGCGGGAGGATTTCCAAATATGGACCTGGCTCCAGATTGGCTCCTGTAACCGTGGCAACAGGAGCCTCATGTGAGCGACGCTGTGGAGACGTCACTCACTTAGACTCAGAGATCCAGAATATGAATCGAACAAAATAAAACAAAATGCATCGTACTGTGAGCGGAGGTACAATTTGGTCTGGTATCATCACCTGCTTGTCTCCATGGAGATACACAAGTTTAATGCCATACTGTGGGACATTGCAGGCAGAGCAGTAACATCTCCATGGAGAAAAGAAACCTGACCCTCCATCATAGTGCACTTTTAATATGATCTACTGTTCTTTTAGAAGGTCCCGTTTTCCACACCTGAGCCTGGACACACTGATCCTGTATTAACCTGCAAACGTCCCTGGACCAAAAGGGGTTTTCTCCACATATGAATCACCCCCTGAATCTCATTACCGTATTTTCCGGACTATGAGCCGCTACATTTTTCCCCAGGCTTTGAACCATGCGGCTTTTACAAAGGAGCGGCTAATCTGTGGATTTTTCTTCCACCACTAGGGGCGCTCTAACCGGAATTTCAAACACAAGATAGAAGAATACGCTCCTTTTTATTTAGCAGATATAACACGTACGACAAATTACTAACTGGTAATTCTTTTCAAATCCTCACCCCTTCATCATGAAAAGCACGAAGGAGTTTGTATGATGCAAGTTTTAAGTTGAAGGCATCGATCTTACTCCAGGAAGGAAACCGCTGTAGAGCCCTGCACCCGCGGGACCCACGGGACCAACACAAAACAGTGCAGCACAGGACCATGGATGTAATAAGAGCATCTGAAAGAACATTCTGAAAGAACATTCTGAAAGAACATACTGAATGCTTATTGCAGGAGTGGGCAGGAGCGCGACCGCACGACGCGGGAGCGGGACTGAAAATTCTGTCCCGCACAGACCTCCACCTGCTGCTGCTGTAAACTCGGCGTCAGCGGAGAGGATTAAAGTGACTTGTGGTTTCACTGCACAGGAGAAATGAAGGTCAATTACCGGTTCTTTTATGTTTTGACCTCGGTTTAATCAGCACAGTTGCTGCTGTGTTAAAAGTCACTGTTCGGAAAGAATCTGTTCAGGTACATAAATGTACATTTAAAGTACAAAATCGTTCTGTATATGCAGTAAATATCTCATTTTCCAACATAGATATCAGAGGCTTATAGCCCGGTTGTGGCTTGTATAACTTTTTTCTTAATTTGTTTTTAAAAAAAATAGAGTGGATGTGGCTTATATACTGGTGCACTCTGTAGTCTGGAAAATACAGTATATCTAATCCTCACACCACTGCTGCGTTAAAATGCTGCAGCTACAGACAACAGATGTCACCATGTCCAACTATTGTGTTGTGATAAATGTCAGCAGAAATATCACAGTTTTACAGGCAAAGGGCAGAGTTCAATTTGTCAACTGGACAAAAGTTTAGACGTTTCACCCTCATCCGAGCTGCTTCTTCAGATCTGGTCAGACGCTGGAGACACTGACTTATATCTGCAAGAGGAGTTAGATCCCCTTATTACTTAGAAACTCACCCTACTTGTTTACAGTTTCTGACACAAAACCCCAAGAGAAGAGTTAAAAACCACAAAAACTATTGTAAATCTACAATATTATTAAAAAAATCATGAGGTGCAATAAATAAACAGCAGAAAGAAACTCTTTAGTTCTTATTTTGTCCCATCACTATTAAAATGTGAATATTTTACAACTATTACAACTATTACTAATACATAAATTGCATCTCATCATAATCACAAAGCTTCTCACCTCAGATACACAAGAATACAGAGGCTAAGTGCTAATAAGACACAAACTACGACCCTTAAAGACATTTACACTATTATCTTAAATAAAACAGTAAGAATATAGATTCTCCTGTTTCAGAAAGTGACAGAGTGGTGCTTTATTTTGCCGTCACAGAATCCTCTACATCTCTGCAGCCTCCAGTGTCCCTGTGTCACTGCTAAAGCCAGAGAGGAAAGTTTGGCTGTGTTCAGGTGGAGGAGGTCACAGACTACAGGAAAACAAAAGGCCACAGGCGAAGCTCGAAAAGACCATTTCTCATGTTGGAGAAATAAGATGTGGGTGCAGAGGTCACAGAGGTCACAGAGGTCACAGAGGTCACACACCCACAGGAGGCGGTTGTTTTATTTACTTTACTTTCCTGATCCAAAGATCTTAGGTCAGGGGAACCTGGCTGGAGGACTGGCCTTTGTGTTAGAGATGATGGAAAAGACTCAAAGAAAAACCCACTGACACAGGGAGAAGATGCAAACTGGGAGAAATAAAGATGACAACAGTATCAAAGGAATAAGTCTGTAACATGGAACATGTCAGAATTTCATCCAAATCTGATTATTGGTCAACTGAGCGTGATTGACAGGTGAATTAGCCAATCAGATATTTACCCCAAATCACATGTTAAATGTTCAGTATTGTTGAATATCGTTGAGCTGCAATAAATAGCAGAATATTAAGGAGTTTGTATCTATAATAAGTCACAGAAGTTCATAATTCGACCTTCAGCTCAGAAGAAAATATGTCCCACTAGTGCAAAGAAAAGTTACATACAATAAATACTGACACCTAAAAATGATCGTTCCATCTGTAATTTAGTGACGATAAGTCGATGTAGTAACTATCACAACAGGTCCAGACTGAACTCTCTGTGCTCTGAACTCTCTGTGCTCTGAACTCTCTGTGCTCTGTTCATCTGAGGCAAAAGATCTGATTTAGTTTTAAATGATAAATGACCAATAAGCCTCATGTGTTTGATGGAGGAGCAGCAGAGGGCGCAGGGACCAGACTTATATTCTCTGTATAAAATACAGTGAAATATGATCCTGAACATACCAGGCAATGCCCTGTAACCACCATGTGACCAGTTCCATCAAACACAGTGGTCACCAAAGCCCATTAAACACATGAAATGTTCATGAGGTTGTGCACAGGAGAGTGGAACAGCTCAGACTGTGTCAGACTCTGATCTCAGCCCTGGGCTCTACACGGCATTTCTCCTACAACTGCCACTCACTGCTTCTGTTCTGCTTCTGTTCTGCTTCTGTTCTCGTCGTGTGGAGGGTTCGAGTGGAGCTGCCTCCAGATCTGTGATTTTTCACATAACAGCAACCGAACCACAGGCAATTTTCATCTTGGTTATTATGATCAGCAAAAGACGACAGGGAAGTGATACTAAACTTATCTGAAGTGTTACAGTAAGACCACAGAGGGGAACGGGGGGAATCGTTGGGTAATTGATTTGCACCAGAGACTGTACAGAACAGAGGGAGTATGGAGAGAATCTGTGCCTGAGGCTCACTTTGTCCAGAATAAATCTATAATAACCAAGTCCTGTCTCTGATAATCATGAAGTAAACTGAAATACTTTATATACGACTGCGATTTACAATATACTGAAGAATTCTATGCTGCAAAAAACTCTGGAAAACATATATCTAGGTAATTTAAAATGACTTAAATTCAGAAAGTTTTACCATAATTTGAGTAAATTTCACTTGACAAGTAAAATAATCTGACTTTTTGTACTTAAAATATGAAAATACATCTTACTACACTTAGAATAAGGAAAACAACAACTTTTTGCACTTAAAATAAGAAGCAAAATCAAGTGTCGCCTAAACATTTATTCCACTGCAGATCATTTTACTTCAAGTTGAATTTACCCAAATAAAGTAAAATGTTTCCGAATTTAAGCCATTTTAATTGACCTACATATTGTTTTCCAGAGTAGAATGAAAGATAATGAAGGATATAACTGTTGTTCAGTCATGGTGTCAGTAATTGTGAAATATAAATACAATTCTTCTCACAAAAATCATAATACTAAAATCTGAGCTCTGTGCATTTAGAGTTTAGATAATTAGAATACATTATGCAAACATTACTGTGAGCAGCCGTGTTAGAATGCTGTTCCTTCCTCAGAAACATACCTGGAGTCGTTTCATTCACACAGATTTGAGTAACTTTTATTATCTCCATCTCCACAGCTCAAAATGCTCTGCTCCACCTTGTGATGTCAGGAAGTGGTAGTTTTTCAAATGAACAGCTCCTTTTCCCTTTAGTTCAGCAGAGATTTGTAATTCCAGGGCTGAGATTATCCAAATGATTCTAGTGAAGGTGTGTGGAGTTTAAAAACGCAGTGGAACAGACAGAAGAACTAAATCTGCAGGATCTGAGTGTTAAACATGAGTGAATGAAACAAAACCCAACTCCAGGTCTGTTTGTGATGAGGAAACATTATAACACTGACATAATATGGGGCCTTTAATAATATCTGGGACAAACCTCATCGTTTCCTTAGATTTAGGATTTTTGAATCTCTCCAGAGACAGCGAACGGCCCGTTCTGTGTGTATGTGCTGGACTAGAGCATCTTATGTGCATTAGCTCCACACTGAAGCCCACTGGCACCATGACCTAGTTTGGACTGGAGACTAAAGACAGGAGAAAAGTGGCACAGGAGGATTCCTCTGAGTCTGAGAATGATTCAAATACTTCTGTTTAAAGGGCTGATGACGCTATTGTCTGATCTGTGCTGTAATGTTGCTTCCTTGTCGAAAACATACCTGGAAGTGTGTTTTGTTTCATTCACACTGCGTAACTTTTTGTTTTGGGGTCCATCATCCACTTATTTCTATGGATTTGTCTTTGCTCTGCCTGGAATGTTCCACAGTGTGACATTAAACAGCTCTACTTTACATTTATTCAATTACAGGTGATTTTCAAGTTCAAAAAACCTAGAAAAAACAGGCGTTCTGACTGTGAGTGGGTCGCCTCTCCACAGATCTGACCTGTAACTTGGTCTGGTTTGGTCTCCATGGAGATACTGTACTGCAAAACATTCCAGATGAAGCAATAACATCTCCACAGAGACCAGCAGCAATGCACCTTCAACACACACATCCTGCATATTTATTTACTTTTTTGAGTTCTTTTCTCAAGTGGAAACAGCACAAAGCGCTCTGTTCTACCTTGTGATGTCATGTGGTGATACAGGAAGTGCTCCACTGTGTTTTTAAACCCACACAAACCTTCACAAGAATCCTCTGGGCAATTTCAGCCCTGGAAATGTCAATCTCCACTGAACAAAAGCTAAAAGTCACTTGTTAACTTGAAAACTACAGCTTCATGACATCATAAGGTGGAACAGAGCATTCTGAGCTTTGAAAATGTAGATGGACGAATAATAAAGGGTTATTCAAACATGTGTGTGATATAGAAACTAACATTATATTCTTCCATTATGATAAGGGGGGAAAGTCTTCATACAGATGAATAAAGTCCTCAGTCCAGTCAGTCCTGGTTTAGTGCAGTAAAGACTCATGTTATGGTATAAGACATTTCTGTGATGTATACGACTAAAAGCTTTTATCTGACCGATTACCTGACACACAGTCCAACTGTGCATAAGTGTCCATTTTGTATTGATTCTGGACGCAGCTAAAATGAGCTGTGAGTGGGCCCCTGCACAGAGCAGTGCAGACGAAGATCGATTAAGTTTAGATTCAAACCGATGTGTCCACCTGAAGATGCACATTATACAGTGGACCTGCTTCCCTCACATAGGTTATGTTTCATTATTTTACAAGATCTGAGCTGCAGATAGTTGAATGAATCCCTCCTACAGCCCTGTTCAGGATGAGTTTTACCTTGTGTCTCCTGGTTCATTGTAATGATTATGAACATCATGTGTTTCTAGTCCTGTGTGAATCCTCCATGTCTCTAAAATGTCTGTAAACATTCACCAAATTGTAGCTTATGTATTTCTGCAAACTCAGAGCTCCTCAGGTGAGTCTAGTGTTGTGTGAACGCTCATTTCTGTAAACTGTGAAAACCCTACACCGGGGGTCCCCAACCTTTATCCTGTGGTGAGTTTCCTTTACAAAACAAAAATGCTGCTCATATTAGTGGCTGCAAGAAATGAGTAAATATAAGAGCTTTTAGATGGGCTACAGTTTGATGCCTATAAAACATTTACACAATTAGTATAATCTTATTAGTGCACAAAGAAAGGCATCAAAATGACACATTTAAAGTGAAAATAGGTATTTAAAGTTGAACTCTGGCTCGTTTGAAGCTAAAGTCGTTTCTAGAGGAGGTGAATTCTGTCAGAAGCCAAAAAACGGCACAGATCAGTGTTTCCTCAGTGGAGATCTGACTGTGTGTGAGTCTGTCAAG
This sequence comes from Odontamblyopus lacepedii, assembly GCA_034769755.1. Classification (NCBI taxonomy): domain Eukaryota; kingdom Metazoa; phylum Chordata; class Actinopteri; order Gobiiformes; family Gobiidae; genus Odontamblyopus; species Odontamblyopus lacepedii. The sequence goes on along the minus strand of CM068352.1, from coordinate 887,250 downwards.
GCAACAAACTAGTGTAGTGATGGGGGCAAGTTCTGAACTAGTGCAGTGATGGGGCAAGTTCTGAACTAGTGTAGTGATGGGGGCAAGTTCTGAACTAGTGTAGTGATGGGGGCAAGTTCTGAACTAGTGTAGTGATGGGGGCAAGTTCTGAACTAGTGCAGTGATGGGGGCAAGTTCTGAACTAGTGCAGTGATGGGGGCAAGTTCTGAACTAGTGCAGTGATGGGGGCAAGTTCTGAACTAGTGTAGTGATGGGGGCAAGTTCTGAACTAGTGCAGTGATGGGGGCAAGTTCTGAACTAGTGCAGTGATGGGGGCAAGTTCTGAACTAGTGCAGTGATGGGGGCAAGTTCTGAACTAGTGTAGTGATGGGGCAAGTTCTGAACTAGTGCAGTGATGGGGCAAGTTCTGAACGAGTGTAGTGATGGGGCAAGTTCTGAACTTCCATATAAAACACCAGTTTACATACTTGATTGCCGATGTCTAATCCCATGAATAATATTTTTTTGAAAAACGCTAAAAAATACATTGCCAATACATTTTCTTTCAACATCTTTCAGTTTCTATTGTTCCTCATCGTCAGTACTTGATCCTCACTTGTTGATTCTGGCAGCTTGTGCCACAGCTGCTGCTGGAGTCAACGATCGAGTCTTTTGGGCTTTGGCCTGTGCAGTGGGAAATCAACAAAAATAAGGCTAAGCTGCTTATAAAGTTGTTTTCTAACGTTTCCAGACACTAATGAGTGAACCAGGCAGAGCGTTTGGTTTGTTAGACTCGTGGCTGTTGTCAGATGGGTTAAAGTGGAGTTAAGCTTCTTCAGTGTGAAGCAAATTGGTGTTTTATGTGGAAGAGAAGAACTTGCCCCCATCACTACACTAGTTCAGAACTTGCCCCCATCACTACACTAGTTCAGAACTTGCCCCCATCACTACACTAGTTCAGAACTTGCCCCCATCACTACACTAGTTCAGAACTTGCCCCCATCACTACACTAGTTCAGAACTTGCCCCCATCACTACACTAGTTCAGAACTTGCCCCCATCACTACACTAGTTCAGAACTTGCCCCCATCACTGCACTAGTTCAGAACTTGCCTCCATCACTGCACTAGTTCAGAACTTGCCCCCATCACTGCACTAGTTCAGAACTTGCCCCCATCACTACACTAGTTCAGAACTTGCCCCCATCACTACACTAGTTCAGAACTTGCCCCCATCACTACACTAGTTCAGAACTTGCCCCCATCACTACACTAGTTCAGAACTTGCCCCCATCACTACACTAGTTCAGAACTTGCCCCATCACTACACTAGTTCAGAACTTGCCCCCATCACTACACTAGTTCAGAACTTGCCCCCATCACTGCACTAGTTCAGAACTTGCCTCCATCACTGCACTAGTTCAGAACTTGCCCCCATCACTGCACTAGTTCAGAACTTGCCCCCATCACTGCACTAGTTCAGAACTTGCCCCCATCACTGCACTAGTTCAGAACTTGCCCCCATCACTGCACTAGTTCAGAACTTGCCCCATCACTGCACTAGTTCAGAACTTGCCCCCATCACTGCACTAGTTCAGAACTTGCCCCCATCACTACACTAGTTCAGAACTTGCCCCATCACTACACTAGTTCAGAACTTGCCCCCATCACTACACTAGTTCAGAACTTGCCCCCATCACTGCACTAGTTCAGAACTTGCCCCCATCACTACACTAGTTCAGAACTTGCCCCCATCACTACACTAGTTCAGAACTTGCCCCCATCACTGCACTAGTTCAGAACTTGCCCCCATCACTACACTAGTTCAGAACTTGCCCCATCACTGCACTAGTTCAGAACTTGCCCCCATCACTGCACTAGTTCAGAACTTGCCCCCATCACTACACTAGTTCAGAACTTGCCCCCATCACTACACTAGTTCAGAACTTGCCCCCATCACTACACTAGTTCAGAACTTGCCCCCATCACTGCACTAGTTCAGAACTTGCCTCCATCACTGCACTAGTTCAGAACTTGCCCCCATCACTGCACTAGTTCAGAACTTGCCCCCATCACTACACTAGTTCAGAACTTGCCCCCATCACTGCACTAGTTCAGAACTTGCCCCCATCACTGCACTAGTTCAGAACTTGCCCCCATCACTGCACTAGTTCAGAACTTGCCCCCATCACTGCACTAGTTCAGAACTTGCCCCCATCACTACACTAGTTCAGAACTTGCCCCCATCACTACACTAGTTCAGAACTTGCCCCATCACTACACTAGTTCAGAACTTGCCCCCATCACTGCACTAGTTCAGAACTTGCCCCCATCACTACACTAGTTCAGAACTTGCCCCCATCACTACACTAGTTCAGAACTTGCCCCCATCACTGCACTAGTTCAGAACTTGCCCCCATCACTACACTAGTTCAGAACTTGCCCCCATCACTACACTAGTTCAGAACTTGCCCCCATCACTACACTAGTTTAGAACTTGCCCCCATCACTTCACTAGTTCAGAACTTGCCCCCATCACTGCACTAGTTCAGAACTTGCCCCCATCACTACACTAGTTCAGAACTTGCCCCCATCACTACACTAGTTTGTTGCCTTGACAGACTCACTGCCACAGTGAGATCTCCACCGAGGAAACACTGATCTGTGCCGTTTTTTGGCTTCTGACAGAATTCCACCACCTCTAGAAACAGACTTTAGCTTCAGACGTGGCAGAGTTTCCCTTTAAATCAAAAGTTACTTATTCAGCACAGTGCAGTATGGTTCAGAAATCCATCACTGAGCTACTTGGAAGGAGGAGGAGAGCTCCTGGTAACTCCTGAGCCACTAGAAGAGTCTCCTGTGCTGCACATCATACAGAGCCTGTGCTTCACTGAGTTTAGCCTCAGACCACAGACATGTCCCTGTTCACTCCACTGACTTCAGTGTGGAAATGTATGAATACATATAGGAGCTTACTGTATATACTGTATATACTGTATATACTGTATATATACTGTATATACTGTATATATATACTGTATATACTGTATATATATACTGTATATACTGTATATATATACTGTATATACTGTATATACTGTATATATACTGTATATACTGTATATATACTGTATATACTGTATATATATACTGTATATACTGTATATATATACTGTATATACTGTATATACTGGAGCTACTGCACTGTCACAAAAATCCACATGGTTCAAT
>CM068352.1:866541-876541 GCA_034769755.1 Odontamblyopus lacepedii | reverse complement strand
ACATCCTAAAAGTAACACATCTGAGCACAAAAAGGCGGAATAATATGTTTTTATTAGACGTTTTTTATAGTTGTGCAAAATCCCTTAAGATTCCCACAGGCTGCGCCTGCGCACCACGTCTGCAAGAAATAAAAATGTCGCGCTGCCTCCTGATGGCGAGTCTGGATATTGTGAACTTGAGGTTTATTTACTTGGCATTTAAAGCCCAAGAAAAAGAAACACAGTTTTTATTTTGTTTTTATTTCATTTTATTGGGCGAATTATTATTTGACATCAGAAATTATCAATTCGCATAGATCAATTTAAATATTTGGAGCTTATTATTACCTTTCATCGTTCTTTGTTTTTCTCATATATTTTGACGTGGAGCTGCTGCGTCCAAATCATTTCCCTTGTGGATCAGTAAAGTTTGTCTCCGCTGATGTCAGAGGAAACTGCAGAGTCTGAATACGTTTGCACCAGCGCCACATTCCCAAGTTTGTCTTTACGCGCAATTTATTTTTAGATAGATAAATATACTTTATTCTCATTTTTATTTTTGTGTTTTCTTCTTAAGTTTCTGGATGATTCGTCAGTTGGATCTTTTGGTTTGTTCCGCTGTTGTGACGCTTCATCCTGACAGATCCAAACTGATGCTCTGGATTTTCTGATTAACGTCTAGAAGTTTATTCAGTGTGACGCACATCGAACTGTGATGAGCCTAATGAAGGTGTGAAGTTTAAAAACACAGTGGAGCACTCCAACCTGTGATGTGTTAATACAGGAAGTGTTTTGTTTGAGAGAACTCAGCGTAAACATTTGTGTCTTAAACATGTTAAACACATGTCCAGGTGGTTTTGGTGAAGCTCTTTCTGTTTCTGCTGCTTATTTCAAATGTATTATTACATGGATATTTTTTATTATAATATATTGTGATGTGTGAGCTACTGTCCAAAGAATTTACGGTACTTTAATTCAGTAAAGTTGATCTAACAGTGAAAACCATCGATCAGAAAATAAATCTTTAAACTGACTCTAAAAAGTGAACAAATAAAAAACAATTTTATCAAAACATTTATTTCAGTTGGATGAAGACCACAAACTGTGACTGGCAGAATAATTTATAACACTTTATAAATAAAAGATCACATGGAGCAGTGGCATCACAGTGAAATACATTTGTTTTCAGTGAATTTTATCCCAAAGTCGAATCACAAGAGGAGTTACTGAAAAAGACTCAAAAGAAATCGAGCTCCTTAAAGAGGATTTTACATCTACGGTGATTAACGGCTCCACACAGAACAGATTCAGATCATCCTGTCGCCTTTTATGGTTCTGAAAATGCAATATTCACCAAAACTACGTATTCACTTCACTGTTATCTCCTTTCTTTGCTCCCTGTTACGTTACTCCCCCTTCAGAGCGCTGTCACAATCTGCTAATGAAACTGCTGCACATCACATCAGGTTTGTCAAGAGCAGTTTTGTATCATATTTTTGTGTATTTCTGAACTGTGGTGTGAGTGACGTACAGGAAACGTGTGAGTGGAGCATCTGAAACCTCTTCAGGCACTTTTGATGAGGGAAAAACATTAAAACATGGTGAAAATATTTTGCTTTGAGAGTGAGATGATCCTGTAGAAGAATCAGAAAACACTTAGCGACACTAAATCAAAGACGTTTGTAAAAAATAAAGGATCAGCAAATGAGTTTTGTTGGTAAAAAAATGTCCAGATGGATTTCTGTTGTGATCAGTCGACTTCTGTGAGGCCGCAGGGTCTCCTGAACTCCTGACCTCGCTCGTGAAGCCATTTATTTGAGACTAGAAACAGACAAAACAAAGTGTCAGTACTTCACTCATAAAGGGATCTCAGTTTAAAGGTTCTATATTACTCAAAGTTTACTCTTGTGAGCGTTTAGCCGTGTTATAATGATGTTACCTCCTCGAAAACAGACCTGGAGTTGTGCTTTTCTCTATTTCATTTCCACATGTTTGAGTTTTTGTCTGTCCACATCTCGAGGTGGATGTCGTGTGTTTTCAGTTTGAGAGAAGAACTCAAGTCTAACTCTGCAGGGTTTGGGTATTAAACCCTGGGCCCTTTGACTATTTACACACACATATAAATAAAAGTAACTCACCCCATTTACTCCCCACTAAAACAGGACACGCTGCGTGCCTGGTCCTGTAGTCGCCCTCGCCGCTCTTGAACAGGTTATACCAAAACACCGAGGATCCCTGCGGAGACAAGAGCCAAAGTGAACTGGAGCAAAGAGTCAAATAACTCTTCAAGAAAACACACGGTGAGGAGGGTTTGACGGCTCCGGCGCTGCCCTGGACTCCTGACTGAACCTTTGCACTATTCACATGCACCGTACTGGTGCTTTGACAACGGCGTGAACGTGTGAAGCACATTTAATGCTCATAGTTTGTCTGTTGTGTGTGGAAGCCCGTTTCCGCCAGTAAATAACAAAATAAAAGCCTCACAGAAAGTCATAATTCTGAGATTAAAAGTCATTATTATGAGTTTGAACCTCATCCTGTTTGGACTAAACCAGCTCCATGAAGTCACAGCTCTCGTCGTCGTTCATGTGGGATTTGTGTGGTTTTCTCTTTCTGGTCTTTTTAAAACATTCATAAGTGACGAGGAAATGGAGCAATGTGGAGGAACGACCAGGGCAGATTCAGAGTCCACTTTAGAACTCATAATTATGACTTTTAATCTCATAATTGACTTTTAATCTTATAATTGTGATTTTTAATCTCATAATTGACTTTTAATCTTATAATTGTGATTTTTAATCTCATAATTGTGATTTTTAATCTCATAATTGACTTTTAATATCATAATTGTGATTTTTAATCTCATAATTATGACTTTTAATCTCATAATTATGACTTTTAAACTCATAATTACGATTTTTAATCTCATAATTGTGACTTTCTGTGAGGCTTTAATTTTTATTAACTGGTGGAAAAGGGCTTCCATAGATGTGAGTTTTAAAACCTGGACAAAATAGTGTAATAAAAACACAAGGATCATGTAGAGTTAATATGAACATTTTAAGACCAAAATGAGGAGCCTGACAGCAGAAAGCAGTTTTTCAATCCAAAGTTAATTGGAACCAGAGTTGCTGGAGCCGGAAACGCGCCCCTGCTCACTTCCTATTCAGAATACAGTGACTAGCAGGTTATGTCCATTCACATCTGTGCTCATGTCTCACCTTCCGGGGTCTGATGGCAGCTCCAAAGTCTGGGAAAACTGTGGCACCTCCGGCCACAACGTCACTCATCTGGACAAAGAACAGACAGTGATAAATACGCCACATTCTTCTGCTTTTTAGAGTTCCCTTTGGCCCAGAGTTACAGCAGTGTTCTACTGTAGGATGAGGTATGAAGTGACATGAACTGTGGGATGGCTCAATAAACATGATTCAGTTATGCATTTCACTCGGTGTTGGAGCTGGACAGTCAAAACTCACTAAACGGAAAGTGAAGAAACACACGACTGCTTCACAAAACAGAACTGCACTGACTGAAAAACCCTACAGTTAATCTATGCTGTAATGTTCCTTTTACAAACGTTCAGCCTTGTGTCCTTTGAAAAACAGTTTCCTGAACCAACACTGAATTCAAGAGAAGAAGAAAACGCCACGGAACAAAAGTTTGACTTTAAACGGTCCCATATTACACAGAACTGACCGTGTTCTGCTGCTGCCGCCTCAGAAACATCACCACAGTTGTGTTTAGTTTCATTCACGTTTGAGTCGCCTTTTATTATTAGTCTCTGTTCCACCTTGTGATGTCATGTAGTGGTAGTTTCCAAGCTAACAACTGCCTTTAACCTTTAGTTCAGTGGAGACTGAACTTATCCAATTTATTCAAGCGAAAGTGTGTGGAGGTGAAACACAGTGAAGTGTTTCCTGTGCTCTGGTCCTTCCACATGACATCACAAGGTGGTGAGAGGCCTAAATCCAAGAGGATTTAAGTCATTTATCCTCCACTTCACTACATCCTTCACTACATCCTTCACTACATCCTTCACTACTTCCTTCACTACATCCTTCACTACATCCTTCACTACATCCTTCACTACATCTCTCAGTTTAACACTGACTCACAAAAACTCCACTTACACCAGGATCTTCTCTTGGCACCATCACCACTGTTTAAACTGTGGCCTGTGCCGTCTGACCGGAGTCTATTGGCCTTCAGAGTTTGACCAGATTTGCTTTAGAAACCTCCTCCTTTGGAAGCCTGTATTATTGATGCTAAATAAACTTCTCCTGCTTAAGACCTACAGTTGGTCTCTAGGCTTTTTACTTCTTCTTGGACAAAATGAAAACTTCTACAACACTAAATGTGCAGAGTTTGTGTGTTAAACGTGAATGAAACAAAACTGAACTCCAGGTCTGTTTGTGATGAGGAGACAACATTAGAACAGATCAGAAAACAGGATCACCACAGTCAGTCGTAGTGGCTCATGTCTTATTCCTGTGATGCTAAAACAGATGTGTAAGTTAAGTGATTCCTGTTGTGATGCTCGGTGAAAACTCATCTCCTGGTGTCCAGCTCAGCAATTTCAACCATGTCTTTGGTCCCGTGTATTTAAAGTATGTCCTACTTTGGGACCTTCTGGATGTCCTCACTTTCAGGGGTTGTATTATGTTGGCTCCTGTTGCCATTTCAATCTCTCTTTATCCATTAATAAAAACTGAACATTATTACAGTGTTATAATAATTGGCTCCACAGTGACGGCTCACCCCTCGGTTCCACAAGTCAATTTCTTATTCTTTTTTTTACCCATAGACTTTCCAAAAAACCAAAGCAAAAACATAATACTAAAAGTGTAAAAGCTCAGGATTATCGGTTCTGTGGGAACTAACCTCAGCAAACTGTTAAAAATGAGAAAAACAGAAATAGTCCTTTAATTAAAGACCGTAAAATCAGATACAGCACCTTTTACCTTCCCTTTCCTGTCCCACCACATTCAACATGTCTCTTTTTCTACATTTTGAGGTGGTTCCCCTGTTCCCCTTTAGTACAGAATGGATTTAAACAAGCTGCACATTCTTAACACAAACTTATTCTCCCCCATTTACATCCTAAAAATCTGTTTTTGTCAGGTGCCATGTTGATGCTTTTTCATGCTTCTCTCACAGGCACATAAACACCTCTTGGCAGAACTAAAACAGTAGAAAAAATCCGCTCCATGCAGCCCCACGTACGACAGTATAAATGCTGCTAACACGGGCAAGTCCTCATATTTCGATCATAGTTCTGTCATATGGGGACAGGATGGAACAGGATGGAGGATTCAGTCACTTTTTGGGGCAGTTTACAGTAGATACACTTTCATTCCTGCTCCACCCATCCTGTGCCCATGTGTTTGTATCTGAAGTGCCACAGAGCCCTGGGATGCACTGCCCACATGCACATTCTTCACATTTCACTGGACTTTGTTAGAGTGAAACAGAGAGTGGCTTCTACATCAGAGTGTTAATGGGAGACGGCTAAACAAAAACTCTCCACTATGACACTGGAACTGATCACAGAGCCCAGAGGCACCGGGAGCTGCTGGAGGAACCGGCTGCGTTCACATCACCCAAACAAACACTGAGCTGAGGACACGGCACAAATCTATTTATCAGATTACAGATTTGATTTAAAGATTTCCAAAGCCGTATAAGAGTCAGGTCTATGGAGGTGCAAGCCCAAGAAAGGACAGTTTTTCTAGATTTTTCAGGGTAATAAACACAACCAAATTGGAAAACAAAACTTGGTTTCATTTTAAGTCTGTTTTTTGGCTAAAATGTCACATACTGTGGCTTTAACGCTACAGATTGTCAGATGAAATTACTTTAAGACATAATCATTTGGATTTGCTGTGGTGTACAGATGGAAATGAGCATTTTTCTATAATTTGTCATATTTACACTGCAATGTTGTAGATTTTCATTAATATGCACTGTCCCTATTCAATAAATGAGTGAATATTGCAGGTTTGCAGACCGAACCAAATAATAATAAGGTTTTATTTTGGATATTTCTTTCAAAAACCTTAAAGTTACACAGGGAGCTGCTGGTTTCATACGATGGCATCAGGTTGTAGGATGTGAACGCACCACTGGCTCCGGAGAACTGCAGAAGGTTCCTACAGTGTGAAAACCCCTAAAGATTGAATTGAGGAAAAGTTTTAGTCCCATTTTGAAACCCAGATTCTCTCGAGCGGATCAGTCCGAGTCCCAGATTGACAGAGTTTGTGCATTTTCCCATGAAGTTAAACAGAAGGTGAGGCTGAAGGCGGAGCTCCACTGTCCTGCGGCGACTGGACTCGTACTTACGTAGTTTAACATTGTGGCCACACGGTTTCCAGTGCCTAACCTTTTGAACGCATCGGGCTCATCTTTCTACAAACATAAGATTCACAAACAGAACAGTTTGAGAAGAGGCTGCACATGTTACTTACATAGTTCAGGAACGTGGCAAGTCTATTTCCATCGACCTTGAGGTTGCTGTCAAAAGGACGCTGCAACACACATTTACATTTAACTATTCAACTCTAGTCACTGCTCCAAATGTGCATTATGGATCTTTTCAGGAAAAACATGCATCACCTACTTGTCTCCATGGAGACCTTAATGCTTTGTCTAGAATGTTCCTAGTTATGGCATTAAATTTATCACATAGAGAAAAGCAGAAGACAACAGGTCAGTTCTGTCGCTACGTCAATCCAGAAGTCAATAAATTAATGCCACACTATGGAACATAGCAGGGCAACTCCATGTTCACATCTCCATGTAAACAAACAAGTGGCAGAACCCCCACCAGAAATATTACACAGTGCAACTTTAATGTCATAAGAAAACTTTGGAAATGCTCAAGTTCAGTGGAGTGAATTTTCTCCTTCAGGTCCAGGAGAAAGTGGCACAAACGACACTTCAGTTTAATAAAAGAGTGAAGATATAAAACCTCTCACCCTGGAGAAGTCATAATGGGGCTCATATTGTCCTCCAACACCGTAGTTGGCCACCTGCACAGATGCATTTTGGGAAATAATTATAATAACAATGATAATAATAATAATGCATTTTATTTATTATTTATTTCTGGACTCCTGAGGACGCCTCACAACAAACAAATTAAACATGATTAAAACATACAGTTAAAGTGGGACAGTATTTAACTGATCGATTGTATTTAGTGTTGTATTTAATGTTGTATTTAGTGTTGTATTTAGTGTTGTATTTAGTGTTGTATTTAGTGTTGTATTTTATTAGTATTTAGGGAAACGGAAAGGTCAGATTACAGAGTTCGAAGTGTAATTGCTGTAGAGAGGATGGGACTCATGGGTCAAGAATACAACTTATTTATTACAATTTATTGGGTCATTTCGCCTGCATTTCTTCAGTTTAATACCATGTACCACTTTGATTCAGATCATTATAAATAAGTGAGAAATGCACTTTAATTGAAATGCTACAAATACACTGTTGTACCTGTAGTAACTCTGCTGTGTCCACTGTGAGTCCTGTCACATCTTCTATTCTCTGATTGACTCTTTCAATGACTGGATCCTCTTCTCCTTCCAACCAGGCACTGACACACAGAAAAGACGTTTGGTCAAATTATTAAAAGTCCTTTATTACCCAGAATAGATGTGAGTGTCAAACGTGTGAATGAAACAAAACACAACTCCAGGTCTGTTTGTGAGGAGGAAACGACTTTATAACATAGATGAGAAAACAGTGAAATCCAGTGAAAAGTGTGACTTAGTGTTTTACCTTTTGGACACTCTGTACTGGGCTGTGGTCAGGACGCCTGTTTTTGGATCTCGCACTGTTGCTCTTGCAAGCTGTGAAATATCAAATTCAATTATTTTAACCCCAAAAAGACAAATGTAGGTCAAGTTCAAGATTCATGTGCCCACTATAGTTCTCCAACATCCCAAATCTCACTCCGACACCTTCAGGACTTCTACTTCAGCACATTATTCCTCTACAAATTCCCAGTTGTTTTTGTATTTTCATGACTGACCCTGGGTTTTGCGAGCTCCTTGATCTTGCTAATTTCCTGGTCAGACAGGAAGTCGATGTAGCGTACGATGTGCGGACTGTCCCACTCGTCCTCCTCCATGAGGGGGCGCAGCAGGAGCCGGGGGTTCCTCTGTCCGTCCCGGTACCGGCAGAACAGGCGGCTGCGACGGGCTTCGTTCTAATGCCAAGAAAAACAGGAACATATCAGCAGAAAATCTTCTAAAACTACAACAGAGAAGACGTCACAGCCAGTGGCGTTTGCCCTCTGATCTGAAGGTTAACGGTTCGAATCTCTTCACATAAACATGTTTGGTTCAGGGTCAGATCCACAGACTCACAGGTCGGCAGTTTGTTTCCAGCTCCCACAGATGAATGTTGCTGCTGTTGTGTCCTTGGGCAAGACACTTATTGGGTGAATGGGTGAGTGGTTCATTAATAATAGAGCTTTGAGGGCCTTGAAGGTGGAAAAGCCTTATATAAAAATGGGACAGTGTCAGTGATGCTGTTAATTGCCCTGGTTATTTGTAAGTGCACGACACACTAATTATAAATATACATGTTATTGTATATTTAAGTATTTTGTTGTTTTATTCCCAAATCTAAGAGAGTTGTGCATTTGCTTTTGTTTTCAATTGCTAATCTGTAAAATTGTACCACTAGAGGGAAGCACTGCACCGTGATACAACGAGTGAATGTTTCATGATGACTTAACAAAAACCAAGTGCTATTTCTTATGTCAGCACCTAAACCATAGAAATACTTTCTTGACATGTTAAGATTTCTGAATCGAAAACTATTTAAAGTGTATTTTTGTGCAGGTCATGTAGCCCCAGGCCCCTCACCATCTGCAGCCCCTCTCCGCGGCACAGGGCCTCGTACGCCTCCCTCTCGGGCAGATGGTCCTTGGGGCGGACGTAGGTCCCCAGTTGGATGGGCTCCTCGGTGGCCTGCTCAAAATCCTGGGTCTGCTCGTTCATCTGCTTAGCCAACAGCACCTCAAAGTAACGAAGGTTCCCTCCTGCCCTCTGGTGGCTGGGGTCTGCAGGCACAAGGAGAGACCTACTGCAGAAGGTGGTTTAGATTGGTCTGGTCCTGGTTTAGTCCTGGTTTAGTCCTGGTTTAATCCTGGTTTAGTCCTGGTTTAGTCCTGGCTTAGTCCTGGTTTAGTCCTAGTTTAGTCCTGGTTTAGTCCTGGTTTAGTCCTGGTTTAGTCCTAGTTTAGTCCTGGTTTAGTCCTGGTTTAGTCCTGGCTTAGTCCTGGTTTAGTCCTAGTTTAGTCCTGGTTTAGTCCTGGTTTAGTCCTGGTTTAGTCCTAGTTTAGTCCTGGTTTAGTCCTAGTTTAGTCCTGGTTTAGTCCTGGTTTAGTCCTGGATGCTCCACAACCTCACCCCAATTCAGAAAGTATCAGTACAATTCATTTTATTTCCAAAACAAAAACACCAAATCTTAATCAATAAAAAACACCATTACTATAAACAAAGATTTGTGCAGTGACTTCAGACTGAACACAGAACAAATATATATATAAAACCCTGTAATAATGTGCACAATTCTTTGGTAAATAATGTACCTAAGAACAAATAATTGCACAATAGAATTTACTCAGTCAAGGAACTTTAAATAAGTAATAATTTTACTTTCTCCAAACACTCTGTGCTGGTGTGTGCAGGGGAAGGGAGAGAGAGATTTCGGGGGATCGGGGGCACCTGCTTCTCGCCTCTTTCTGTGCACTTTGGATGGACAGTTTTATGAGGATCTATGAGTCCAATTTTCTGGTGATACTCCTGCACTTGGTGACCTACGGGCTGTGTGTAATGTGTGTGTGGAGCGACGGCACAGGATGACACTACATTATTTGATGAACAGAAATGAGCAAATCACAGAAAGTGTCATTATTTACTATATTTCCAGCCTGAATGAGTTCCTTTTGAGTTACATCTACTAACCCTGAAGTTTAGACAACAACAAGAATTCAGCAGTGAAGCTG
>CM068352.1:847500-866441 GCA_034769755.1 Odontamblyopus lacepedii | reverse complement strand
TAATCCATCATTCCAAATAGTCTCCAAACTAAACTGAAGTTTTTTAATAGAGTAGCAGCCACAGGAAGCACCTGCACTGTAATTTGTACCTTTGCTCTGGTCAAGACAGTAGGAAATAGCACAACTAAAAATAAGAGCAAAGCTCCTGTCTGGACTCCTCAGCTCCAGTGCTCTGTGGGCAGCTCTGCTCTGTGGGCAGCTCTGCTCTGTGGGCAGCTCTGCTCTGTGGGCAGCTCTGCTCTGTGGGCAGGGCTGAGTCTGTGGGCAGGGCTGAGTCTGTGGGCAGGGCTGAGTCTGTGGGCAGGGCTGAGTCTGTGGGCAGGGCTGAGTCTGTGGGCAGGGCTGAGACTGTGGGCAGGGCTGAGTCTGTGGGGGGACTACACCCTTCACCGTTTGGCAACACGGAGCTCAGAGGAAACACGGTAAAGATAAGAGAAAGAGAGGCCGGCACACGGTGCATCTGTTATTACAAACATGATAAGGTAATAAAGGAACATTATGAAGCTTTCCTGGTTCTTTGTCCTCCATTATGACGTTATAGCTTTGCCTAAAGTCCCAGAGTACGGCTTTAGACTGACTGTCTATCAGAGGACCCTGCTCACAGGAGTTTCTACCAGGGAAGTATAGTACAGTAAAATCTGGAAGATGAACCAAAAATGGTGTTGTTTTCAGTGGCCTGAGCTCATTGGTGCAAATTGCCAAAAAACGTTTTTTTCTTCCGCTTTACTTCCTGAACACACCTCGTCTCGTCCACCGTGTGATGTCAGAAATGTGCAGCTCTAATCAGAGCGCAAACCGCTAGAACGAAGCAGCACGGGCTCAGAGTGTGACAAAGCTGAATTTTAGGTGCTTCGACGATTTAACGATTCTGAACAGTTCATGTTGTGAAAATACAGAAGAATCGCTAAAAATCCTTTTACCTGGAGCGGCCACTAGTCTCTTGCACCAGAATAGAGGGATCGTCATATCCAGTTCTTATTATAGATCATAGTCCGTATATATGAGTGGACTAAGCTAACCCGTTAGCCGCTAACCCGTTAGCCGCCGCGTGCCAAACAGGAAGTGCTCCAGGAGGCTCTTGGGGCTCCTTCACATTAGGATCTTCTCGTCCCTCTGTCTGTACCTGCTGCTCTGAGCCTCGTCATTCTGGACTTAAACTGTTCGTCTGAAGCCGCCACACAGGATCCTGAACTTTTCATTTCTCTGTTTTGTTCCTAAATCAAGATCTGAATATAAATAACGGACCAATCAGACGCCTTCATTCCCCGAGGCCCCTCCCCCTAGTGTTAGCAACAGGTTTGATTGACAGCTCGTTTCGTTGTTCCCCTTCAACTGCCCCGATCGACTATTTTTGAAATAAAATGACAAAATATCTCAAACAGTTACTAGAATCTGAACTAGCAGACAGAGCAACATAAACCAGTGACTTAAACTATTTAAAGTTTGATGCTAAAAGCTCAAAGTTTCTTCTTCTTGTGCAGAATCAGGTAAATCCAGTGTCCTGCAGGTGCAGAGTATCACATCCATAGTCAGTATATAATATATACTGACTATGGATATATGATGCATCAGCTCTGCCAGGAGGAGGCGCCACATTTACTGAACGCTATGGGTAACGTCACACTCTCTTAGTCCACTCAAATCTACGGTCTATGTTATAGATCCACGGTTTCTACACATAAAAATGTAGGTAACTGACTAAAAACAAGTTGGGTATGCTTAAAGTCATACTGTGGAACATTCAAGGCAAAGCAATCAGCAGGTGCCAGACCCTGCAGAAGAGTAACACATCTTTAAAACAATAACTCTGCACAGACACTATCCAGCCTGTTTCAGTGGGTTCATTCTTACCGATGGCCACCAGGCGGCGCGTGAGCTCTATGGCCCGGGGCAGGTCTCCCATCTGGTAAACGGAGTAGCTGAGATAATCCAGGATGTCGCCCTTCACCACCTCGGCCTCCTCCCCGGCGTCCAGCTGCCTGAGCGCCTGCTGCATCCACAGGACGGCGTGATAATAGTCGGCCTCGTTATACGCCGTTTTCCCCATGCCGAAGCAGTCGTCCACGGTGAGGCGAGCGTCAGAGTGGGTCCCTGGAGAGGAGGAAGCACACGGTTACGACGGTGGCACTGGATGTAGGGCTGGGACAATAAATAATATCGTTTATCGTGATAAAATGGGTAGACAGTAATCGCTCATGGGGCATTTTATTTAATCGTGATAATCGCCAACAAAAATAATCGCCATTTTATCAGCAGAAAAGAGATATTTATGATGATTTCTTCTAGATGATCATTGTTTTCACTAACAAAGTACAAAACTAGAACAGTTTAAATATAGAACCTACTGATAATAGTTCAATTATCATTACTCACATCCAGAACATATTTAAACTGTCAGCAACTTTCATAATTATATGAAAGCTGCTGACTGATATAATCGCCAATTATTTTGGCCATGATAATCTTGACACCAGATTTCTATATTGTCTCATGCTACAGGGTGACCAGACGTCCCTGTTTACTGGGACAGTCCCAGTTCTGAGCCCTGTGGCCCCTGTCCCAGCAGATTTACCCAAAACCAGTGATTTGTCCCAGTTTTATACAAGAAATGTCCCAGTGTCTCTATTTTTGACCAGTTTGATCCCTGGCAACAGTAAAAAGAGGCACAAACTGTCACTGTGTGGTTTTAATAAAGGAACATAATAAAATAATGATAATATAATCTCATAATAAAGGAACAGTGCATATTGATGCTCTGCAGTGACATCGTGCTGGGGGTGTTCTGCATGAATATGAATGGCCTTGTTCAGCAGTTACCATGGTGACACAATGCACACATTAGCAAACAGCCAAGTTTAGTCTGAAAACTCAAGACAAAATACAAAATAGATGTAAACAGCACATTTTCAGGAGCCTGTGATCCATACGAACATACGGATGTTCAGAGCGGCTCTTTCTGCTCCGATCACAGCCTCATCTGAGGGACAGAGCTGCAGACAGAGTAGTGCTTTCAGTTAGCGTCACAGGCCCAGGGAAAGTATTAATAGTGTCATTTCAGAACAGTGGGAAAACCACAGCTATGACCAGTTAAAATAAATACATACTATAATTAAATAAATAATATGTATCTGTAATAATGAGAAAATAAAAATAACTGTATATTTTAAGTGTCATTTTAAGTGTTTGATCTTTTGAACTTAAAAAAAAATGTTTTAAAGAAGTGATAACTGCAAAATCCTTATCTTTTTATGACAATATTGTGAAATCTTGTGCTGTAGTTTCGATCATTCCTGGAATCCAAACAGCTTTACATATGATTTTGGTTAAAAACACTGGATAACATTACTTTTTTATGTCACATCACACGTTCAGGGCCTTTAGCTGATTTTTTTAACACTGATTGAGCAAAATTGGTCTTTGGCCCCAGTACAAATATATTCTTTAAGCAGCTCTGGAGGTCAGAATATTCTGTGAACTGTCAGAATCTGATTAAAAAGCATTTGATTGTCTGATGATTAGGAAGTGCACATAAACTTGCTAGTTGCTGTTATCTTTATTAATTCTAACTCTGAGTATTGTGAAAAAGAGTAATGAAGATGCTCAGAATGCAGAAGGTAAGTGGGGAATAACTTTTGGACCACTAGTATTTTTCATGTTTTTAAGACAGTAAAAATCAGCTCCAGCCCCTTGTTCACTGTTGCAAAACCTTTTCTGTCACAGTTTATTTGATCTGGACTGTTACCGGGGAGTTTCCCTTGGGCGAAGGCCTCGGAGTCCAGCTGGTAAGTGTCCTGGAGGCGCATCAGGGCTTTGGCTGCCCCCGTCTCGTCCTCCTCGTCTGGAAAGTACTGCCTGTGCGCCGTCATGTTGGAGATGAAGCCTGCAGAACACAAACAGATGCTTAGATCTGGATTGTAGTTTCATTTATGAGTAACTTCGTATTTCCCAGAGTCGTTGCCAAACACCATCTTCTATTTTAAAGCAGCCCTGTTCTGCAAAACAGACTTCAGAGTTTTTAAACATGTTCTGGGAGTTTCTTCTCAACATTTACTCAAGCTGTATTTCCAGTGATTTGTGCATCTTTGAATAGTCTTTACTGAGCTCATTTTCACTGCCAGGAGTGGAAGAAAAACCTGATTTTACTTAAATAAAACAAAGTACTTGAGTAAAAGTATTAAAGTGTCTGTTTAAAAATGCACTTAAAGAGTAAAAAGTAAAAGTATTCAGCAGATTTTAAATCTACTAAAGCTTCAAATGTGTGAATATTGATACAGATTTGTTCCAAATTTAGTTTAGTAGAAAAAACTGAATTTTTTTTTATAGCTGCTTTTATTTACATATTTTTATTTGCTCAAACTACAAATGTGTTAAAAATAAACCTCTCAGACAATAAGAAATACTTTTACTTTTTAGTTGTGTTCAAATATATAATTGAGTAGTACAGATATCTCCTCTCAAATGTAGTGGAGTAAAAGTATTTACTTTAAAATGTACTTTAGTAAAGTAATGATACTTAAAATTAGTAAAGTACAGTACTTAATCAATCAATCAATCAACCTTTATTTATACAGCCCTTTACAACACCATTGGTGACCAAAGTGCTTTCCAATTAAAAACAGAAAATACAACAATACAAAAGACAGAACATACAACAATGTAAACAATACGGTAAAACACACAATGCAGAAAAATTACGTGCCACAAACCACTAAGTATTAAAAGCCATTTTGAATAAATATGTTTTAAGCCTACATTTAAAAAGGTTAAAATCAGTGATGCTACGTAGCTCAAAGGGCAGATTGTTCCACAGTCTGGGACCAACCACAGAGAAAGCTCCATCACCCCAGTGTTTGAGCCTGGCTTAACTACTTTTACTTTATGTTCCACCATTTTGCTGATCACCCCATTTTCACCTCCATTTTATTTTCTTAATCGATGACACAGAGTCACAGAATCATTACGGTACAAATAAAAAACAAACACTGTGTTTTGTGATCTGCAGCCATCGGGTTTTCAGGCATTTTAGATGAATATTGGGATTTAACATCCAAATTATCACAGAACGATCCACAGGGACCACAGATTATAACAAACCAGTGTTCGGTCATTATGCTTTTATCAAGTCCAATATTCGCCTTGATTTGCTCCTAGTTTGTCTCTGGTTTATTTTGAGTTTCAGCAAAGTAAAACATGTAAGTTTTGTGTTTTATTCTAACTGAAATTACAGAGTCAAAATGTATTTAAAATATTGTAGTAGTATTGATATTGTAGTTCTGAACAGTGATATCACAAACGTTTTGAGGCCCTCGTTACACTGTGAGCTATTATAGAAATGATGTGTATAAAACTGTATAAAACGTGGTTAATTACACGTCCAAAAACAAGCATCTTTTTCCTGCCCTCTCCACAAAACGTGTCCTTCAATTCAGCATAAAAAAAAACCTTCTGTAACATGTATCAGTGACTTTAGCATTTCACTTTCACAGCCCATTTCTTTATTTAACCACTTCATAGTTTGGTTTATTTCTCGACTGCCACGTTTACAGATTCCCAACAAATACACAGAGCCCCAATCAAATAAACTTGTTTTACACTGGGCCAAAATGTGAAGCACAGAACAGCTGTGGGCCGTGAGCCGAGATGTTTGACACTCTCCGAACTCCGCAAGTCATTTCCTTTCCCTGCAGTCATCACTTTCCGAGACAACGGCTTAGGCACAAACCGAAACTAAGTGTACAAATACTAAGATGAGTTACCATAGAAACAAGCAAATAAGCAAAATGTGCTTTTCTTCCTCCACTTTTGTTTGAGCTTGTTTAAATGGCCTATTTTATGATTTTTTTCCCTAATCTGTGTTATAATATTGTTACCTCATTGCAAACACACCTGGAGTTGTGTTTTGTTTCATTCGCAGGAAGACAGGGTCACTCAAACATGTGAATGAAACAAAACATGATTCCAGGCATGTTTTTAGGAGGTAACAACATTATATCAGGGTTTAAAGCTCACAAGAGTCAATATTGTGCATTATTGGACCTCTAAAGGACACTTATTGTGGTTTCTTGTAGCTTTAATTCGCTTTTAAACATGTTTTTGGTCTAATCGATACTAAAACTAGCACTGAAATTAGATACTGTGATAATAAAGAAAGTGCTCCACTGTGTTTTTAAGCTTCATATACCCTCACTAAAATCATTTGGGTGATTTCAGCGCTGGAACTGTCAGTCTCTACTGAATAAATGGAGCTGTTAACTTGAAAACGACCGCTTCATTACAACACAAAGTGGAAAAGGAACATTTTGAGCTTTGGAGTTGTAAACAGACTGATAATATACACGTGTGAATGAAACAAGGCCCTACAAAATCCAGGCTTAATGATGATTTGGACTGTTCCATGTTCCTCTGACAATTTCACTACTTGAACTTTTTAGCCAAGCTCCTAATGGCCTCGATGTTTTGATCTGTGCTGTAGAGTGTTGTATTTTTATGTTTTTATATACTGTATAAATGTAGTTAATATGATTAACTTAGGTTCAGGAGCAGGACCACACCTCAGCCGCCCTCGCCTCCTCTCCAGAGAATCACAGCTCACTTCTACCACACCTCAGTTTCCCAGAAGCCTATTTATAGCAGCCTGTCCCGGAAACCCAGATAACTCGACCCCTCCGTCCCAAACCCGATCTGTTTGTCTTCCAGACATAAAACGCCTACGAGGGGGGTCCTGTTACTACTGGGCCATGTGAAGATTGAGACTGAACCACCACCCTGAGTCTCAACCCAGCCAACCCGCCTCGTCTCTCGATAATAAACTCTTTTCTCTTCGCACACGTGTTGTTGCTGTGGTCTTTGCTAGTGAATGAATAGTTCTGCATAAGTGATGGACCCACGTGTGTCCACATGCCTCAGTGTCTCGTTGCAGTTCTGTGGGTCTGTGCTTCATCTACACTTTCCTCAGGGTTGGCCAACATTTCCTGTGTTTTTTCCTTAGTCCTGTGATATAATTATACTTAAGGACACCTGTGGGTCCTGTCTCACACTCGACGAAGACCATCTCGCTGGTCGAAACGCGTTGGTCCCTCCATATAATAAAAGACTTTTAATATATTCAGTCTCAGGTTTGTACTTTGCCCATTTCTACACTTTTCAGTCAGGACTATTTCCTGTTTAGACAACTCCAGGTTTGTTCTTGATGTGGTCACAACATTCTGGCTTAAAGCTCACAAGAGTCCATCTCTCATCATATAAGACCAGAAGAAATCCGCCCTTCATGTTATCTATAAAGCTGCTCTGGTCTCCGGATTACGTCAACATCTAATCAGGCTGAACTTGGGGAAAATTCAGACCATTACATTTTTCTGACAAGGATTATAATAAAATGTATGATTTATGTTTTGAAAGTAGGAGCCTGTTCAGTGTTCCCATTCTAAACAGGCCCAGGGGCATTAACATTTGAGAGAAGAGAAATATGAACCGCAAACTAATCCAAGAATCCGACGCACTTCAGCTCTGATTGGCCTGAACTTAAGGTCACGGTGTTATATAATCTGAGCACACACAGGCACAGTGTGGGAGGCAAACACAAGACCTGTGAGCCGTCTCCAGTGACAAAACAACTTTCTACTGGTGCTCTGCAGTGACAACACGCTGGGGGTGTTCTACATGCGTCTATATGGTGGAACGTTCAGCAGTTACCGTGGAGATGCAATGCACACATTAGAAAACTCTGCCGAAAAGTTGGAAAATAGTCTGAAAACTCAAAATACAAAATTTATTTAAATGTTTTGAGAAGCCTGAAATCAATACGAGCGTTCATGGCCGTGTTTAGGTGTCTGATTTTGGAGAAAAAGGCGAGAGCGACAGAAAAACTGAGGCTAACTTCTGATTGTAATGTTATTTGTTTAATAGGGACTTGTTTAACAGCACAAATCATCTCACCTTTGCAGCTCCAACTAAGTCATCTTTTTATGGTCAGTGTGTTAAAATAAAAAGTCTAACAGAGCTTCTGACAGAGCAGTGCCACATTTAGCATAAAAAAATATTAACACAACCAGCTGCCAAGTGTCATTAACATGTTTTTGTGAGACATTATTGTGACTATAAAACAGGAATAACTCTGTACCGTCAGAGGGGTTCTGCAGCACCAGGCTCTCCAGCTCTGACCACTCGGTGTTCAGCCTCTTCACCAGTTTGTAGGCGTTCACAGGATGAGCCAGGAAGCCCTCAGGGTCCGAGGTGGAGATTTTGGTCAGGGAGTCCAGCTTGTTGGCCCAACTGACTCAGAGAAGATATGACATTAACGCTATGCAAAAAAATAATAGGAGATTATTGTGGATACGATTGTAAAGGTTTTATATTAGGCAAAATGGACTCTTGTGAGCTTTAAGTCATAACAGACCCGGAGTTGTGTTTTGTTTCATTCACACGTTTGAGTAAATTTATTATTAGTCTGTCTACATCTCCAAAGCTCAAAATGCTCTGTTCCACCTTGTGATGTCATGAAAAGGTGTTTTTTCATGTTTATGTTCTACCGTTTAACTTTAGTTCAGTAGAGACGGGCAATTTCAGGTCTGAAATCATCCAAATGATTCAGGTGAGGATTTGTGGAGGTTAAAAACACAGTGGAGGTAATGTAACTTTATATGTATAGTGCTTTTCATTAGGGCTGCAGCTATCGATTATTACAGTAATCGATTATTCTGTCGATTATTTTGTTCAAATAATCGAGTAATCGTTTGTTAATGTTCGTCTACTTTGCACACGTTAAGTCCACACCACCTGCACTGACAGATACACGTGTTTTGGACATGAAAAACATAATTATCGCTGGGCTAAGGTCGACTCACCTCACGGTTTCTTTTCTTCTGTTTACATGTTGTAGCATCAGTGTGGAGAAGGTGACTTTTAAAATGTTCCCCTACAGATTACAGATTACATTCCCCAAAATGTAGTTTGTGATGTAATCCATTAAATTACTTAAAGTGAGTAACATAATCTGATTACTTTGGATTACTTGATATTGTCATGATTTTTAAAACTACATGAAAGTAGCAACCAACTCCTGCAGATACTGGTTTGGTTTTAGACCTGGATTAGTCCTGGTTTTAGACCTGGTGTTAGTTCTGGTTTAGAGGCACAGGAGGAAGTGCGGTCCACGGAGTGTACGCGACAAGACACGATCCACGCGTGGCGTACGGGAGGAGATGTGGGGTGCACGGTGTACCGGACATGAGGTCTGCGCGGTGCACCAGAGATGAGGAGTGCGCCCCACACTCCTCATCTCCTCTGGTATATGAGGTTCTGCTCTTATTACACATCCATGGGCTCCGCGCTGTTGTGTGTACAGTGAAGTGCAGCGGTCGTGCGGAAACTTTACCTCTACCACAAAAGGTTCAGGCCGTCGCCAAGCGTATGAAAATAAAACGAAGCATCGAGGCAAAAAATAATAATCTATGCATTTTTCTAATCAGTTTAATCAATTAACTCGATGAATTGTTTCAGCCCTACATTTCATAGACACATGTCCCCAAAGACGCTTCACACAGCATTATTAACAGAGAGTTCTTCATTCACTCCTGGTGGTGGTGCTGCTGTAGCCACAGCTGCCCTGGGGCAGACTGACAGAGGCCAATCTGCACCATCAGCCCCTCTGACACCACCAACACTCACCCCCACTCCACTTTCACTTTTGGGTTGAAACCCATCCAGACACGGGCAGAACATGCAAACTCCACACAGAAAGGCCCCTGGTGACTTGGGGATCGAACCCAGAACCTTCTTGTGGTGAGGCGTGAGTGTTGACCACTCAGCCACGGTGCCACACTGGAGCACTTCTGTATTACATGACATCACGAGGTGATTTCTGCTTGAGAAGAACTCACAGGTGAATGAAACAAAACTCCAGGTATGTTTTTGGTGAGGAAACATTATAACATGGCTTAAAGCTCATAAGAGTTTATTTGACATAAAATAGGATCTTTAAATAAAAAATAAGTTACCTTTTGACTGCAGCCAGCTTGGACTCCTCGGCTCTGATATAATCCCTCAGAGACTGGACCAGCTCCTTCTCCGTGAACACCAGGTCTGTCATCTGACCTGTGCAAAGACCGAGACAGGTGAGACCTCACAGAGTCAGAGTATTCACAGCTGCTGAAGGTGCGCTGTCACCAGATTGTTTCTATGGAAATATTCTGCCTAGAATGTTCCACAGTGTGACATTAAACAGCTCTACTTTACATTTATTCCTTTACAGGTGGATTTACAGCTCAAAAATACCCAGAAAAACAGGTATTCTGACTGTGAGCGGGGTCGCCTCTCCACAGATCTGACCTGTAATTTGGCCTGGTTTAGTCCCCATGAAGATACAAAGGTTTATTTGACAGATCCTCCACCAGAAAAGTTGCACAGTGCACCTTTAAAGTGGTACAATATCATTTTTGCTGGAGGTATTTGAATCTCTCTGTGGGGTATTAACAGTTAACACACTCAGATCACCACGGCACCTTTTTATAGTTTTGAATATTGGCTGAAAAAACTAAATATTAACATGTTTATGTGTTTTGCTTTTTTTTCTCCCCACAAAAATTCTGATTTTGCATAATATGCCCTCTTTAAAAAAATAACTAAATTATATATAGTACAGCATGTTAAGCACTGGCTGTAAAACTGTGGATAAAAGGCTGATCTTTGGTGATTTTAGAAAAGTAATAAAAGCAATAATGTGATAGAAAGTAATACAGTTCTTTCATTTCTATTTTTAGTCTGTCTCTAAAATACAGGACAACAATAAATACTACCAGTGCCAGTGGTTTTCTGCATGTCTGGATTCATTATGTCCATGTTCCAGTTAGAATATAGTGTTTTTACTGTGCAATACTGTGAGTTTTCGCCTATTAAAGTGTCCAGTGGCACAATAAAAATAGGGCACGTTGGCCAATTCCTGTGGTCCTTTAGCATTACTCCGCAGCACACCACATCCACAGATGTTTTTAGATGAGGATATAAGGGTCACTGTGCAAAGCCAACCATTCTGACAGCACGTACGCAGAGACTTTAAGCTGCCCTCAAAAAGAGACATTCTGGATTATATTCATGTAAGGCTGTGTGTTCATTTCTACTCCTAAATCGACCCACGGACGCTCGTTTTGGTCACAGGCTCCTGAAAATGTGCTGTTTAAATCCATTTTTATATTTTTTCTTGAGTTTTCGGGTGATCTTAAAACATTTCTGGTTGTCATTGCGCATGTGTGCATTGCGTCACCACGGTAACTGCTGAACATTCTGCCTTAGACATACATACAGGACATCTTTAACTATCCAAAAGGTCCTGGTGACAATATTACTCATTCATTACCACTGGTCGAGACACAAAAAAAGCAATTTAAAAGACCATTACCAACGCAGCCATTTTAGGAGTGCGTATACTGTTTTCTCTGGTCCATTCTGTCTGGGTTGAATGGCCTTTATCTTCTATTTCAGGCTCCTTTATGATGCAGAACAGACTCGGGTTTAACACACTTCCATAGGTCTGTAAATGGTGCTATTCTTTACGGAAGCACTCAGCCAAAACAAACCCCCAAAGCACCACGAGGTCAATTTGAGAGAAGAATTTCAGGAAGTAAACTTGTGGCTTGAAAACCGTTTTTGTTTAGTTTAAAACAAAGCAGCTTTCATTCATGCACAAAGGGGAAACGATACTTAACTCGATATTGCAGTTTGAAGCTACAATACTGGGCAGGGTTTACTTTACAGACTTCAGTAGCCACTTTGTAATTTCAGCTTCTATTGGATAACGGATATTTAGGACCTACTCCATTGCTTTTAACAATATGTGCAAAAAAGTTCCCAATATTTCACTTGTTTTCACTTGTTTCTAATTTTTTGCAACGATGTGTAATGTGTATTATTCATTACTCCCTTGAATCTTCCCCACTATGGCATTACACTCATCTGTAATGGGTCAGATCTGTGAAAAGGCAAGCCTCTGTGGATGTTTTTCCACTGATATGATGCTGGTGTTGGATATCGGTCCTGGATATCGGTCCTGGATATCGGTTCCAAGATGTCGGTTCAGTTGAAATCCCATTTTGGTCTATGTGAACTGGTGTAAATAGATGATTTATTGGCCCAAAAGGTCTTGTAATACAGTGGTCCCTCGTTTATCGCAGGAGTTACTTAAAATAACCCGCAATAGGCGAAATCTGCAAAGTAGTCAGAGTTACTTTTTTACAATTATTATGTTTTAAGGCTGTAAAACCCCTCATCACACATTTTATTCCTAGACAGGCCCACGATCTAAACTGAGGAGCGGGTTCATATTCATCCATCTTCTCCCGCTTAACACAGCTGGGTCGCGGGGTCCTCATAGCACCTGACCCCCTATGAACCCCTCTGCAGGTGGAGCCCACAGGAGGGTGGACAACATGGTCCTGATGTTAGTTCAGGTGCTGCATGTTTTGGGTTGATGGGGGAAACCGGAGCACCTGGAGGAAACCCATCCCCACGGGGAGAACATGCAAACTCCACTGTGAGGCCTGAGTGTTGCCACTCAGCCACCGTGCCGCCATTCATATTCTTAAAAAAAAAAAAGATGAACCGTGTTACTGTGAGGGACGACTGTATTAAACTTGGATTTTTGGAGCTCGGTTGCTGAGGCGTTTGTCACTGACCTGAAGGTTGGCGGTTTGAATCTCGCTCTTGACAAACACCTCATTGGTTTCAGCACATCCACTGAATCACAGGCTCCACAGACTAATACTACTGTTGTGTTCTTGGGCAAGACACTTAACCCTTGCAGCCCTCAGTGTTTATGTACCCGCAGTGAGGACTGGGGTGAGACGACTGTAGTTTTGCGAAGATTCACCTGGAGCCCTACGCGTGTATTTTTAATTTAATTTAATTTTTTTCAGGGACGTAGTTAAGGTGGGCGGCAATTGTTGTCGAGGCAGCCGTACCAACAATGAAGCGCTGCACTGGTGTATGAATGAGCGTGTGAATGGGGGAGTTGATTCCTTAATGTGCTTTGGTGCTTTGACGGTGTAAAAACGTTAAAAATGTGACTATGACCATTGACCAAACAGTTAACTTTACAATAACAGGTCAGATCTGCGGAGAGGCTCTGACTACGTGGACGTTTTCCTATTTATTTTAACACCCCAGCAATTTAATGCATCTAAGGCAGTTATTTTCTTGAGGTATTTCACCAAATTTAAAGAGTTAAGTATTTTTGTTACCTATGGAGGTGAAGATCTCCGCCTGTGAGGTCCAGAGGCAGCAGAGAAAGACCCAGGAACAGAAGCCAACAAGTTCCCGCATTGTTTCTCTCAAGTCTGCAACGAAAAAACAAAATCACATTAAGCCACAGGACAAACTCGAGTCATAATGGAACAGACAGACAGTGCTTTATATTTAGAACCCCTTAAACATAACAAAAAGTAACTCCGGCAGATTTTCCAGGGGGCAAAATCTCTTGTAATGAGCGTTTGTGTCCAAAGCGAATCTGTTCTTTCCATTATGTGTGTAATGTGTGAGTCACGGTGGTCGGCTGGAGACGGGGTTTGCACAAAGGTTTTCACATGATATTAATGTTTAGAGAAAAAGTAATGGTTTTATATTGGACATTTTCAAGCTATTTCAGTCAAATTTTGTGAACACATCCCCCAACAGTCTTGAAGTATATGGAAGGACAGATGTATGTGAAATTTAAACAAAGCAAAGCAACATTTTAGTCCAGACATGGCATTTAAACAGGGTTATTTGACTTCTATGGGGCATTACCTGCTAACACATAACATTTAGATCACCTTTTATTGTTTTGAAAAGGTTATATTCACCAAAAACAAAGTATTAACATGAGTTTTATGAGTTTCAAGTTAGTTCACTCATGTTCACTCAGTCACTCCCCCTTCAGAGCATCTCACTAATGAAACTACTGCACATCAGGTTTGTGAACTTGTAGTGTCCAGTTTTGTATCATGTGTTTGTATATTTCTGCAGAATTGTCGTGTGGGAGCAGGGGTGACGTAGACTCGTGGACAGAGCAGTGAACAGGATCCTACAGCTCACTGCAAGGAGGGTTTTAATAAAGGGAGCACGCTAGATTAGTCAAACATGCATGAATGAAAAATAAAACCACTTCAGGCATGTTTCTGATGAGGAAACAATGTTATAACACAGTAGAAAGCTTTAAAAATGTAGGTTAGAGGAGTGCATTTTAATTTGGCATTTTCTATAATCTTTCAGCATGTTACAGCTCGTGCAGATCTCCTCGTATAAAGACGCACTTACAGACACATGTTATTTTATGTGCACCTCTTCTCGAGCTCTGTTCCACCTTGTGACATCATGCAGGTACTAAATATTCCTCACAACTCTCTAAACCGCTCGTAAAAATGAACTTACATAAGAAATAAATAATATGTACAGGAATAAACAAAGCAGCTAAAAAACTCTGTGCTTTACATTTAATGCCAGACGCCCTTTCTGACTGCTACACCCTGGGGCAGGTTAAGGTTCTTATATTATGCAAAACTAAACTGTATTTCAATGTTTGAGTAACTATTATTAGTCCAAAACTCAAAATGCTCTGTTCTACCTTGTGATGTCATGTAGTGGTAGTTATAAAACAGCCACTTTTTAGCTTTAGTTCAAAAAAGACTGACAATTCCAGGGCTAAAAATCATCCAAATGATTCTAGTGAAGGAGTGTGGACTTTAAAAACACAGTGGAGCACTTTCTGTATTGCCACATGATGACATCACAAGGTGGAGCCGAGTGTTTTCTAATTGTGTATCGACTCTGTCATTTTGTTTTTGTCATCTTAAAAATGTGAAAAACAGAATCTAATTATTCACCACGATGAGTTTCTCAGCACATTTCAGAACTATAAGAGATCAGAGCGGTGTTCTTCCGTCACGGTAAAAGCTGATGACAACTAGCATGCTAACTGTGCACTTCCTGAGTATTGGAAAAGAAAAGTCTTTGCAGACAGTGCACAGCAGACGAGCTTGAGCGGCTAACACAATATATCTGTACTGGGGGAGGACACATTTTGCTAAAACACGTCACATTAAATTGGGACAAAAACCGCAACTAAACTAAACCAGGACTAAAGCAGCACCAGAACTGTACCTAACCAGGTCTGCAGAAAAAGAACCAAGCAGCTACAGCACAGAACACACCGGCTTTCACTTTTTTGTTCTCTTCTTTGCCTGTCTGCTGCTTTTATAGCCCTGGGATAAAACCCGCTGTCAAAAACACTAACGCCGTGTCAATGCACATCTAAGTGAAACCTTTCTCTTCGACATGTAGTGGCAAATGCAGAAACACAGCATCCACAAACTGCAATTTCAGCCCCAGTCCTGTGTAATCAGGTGGACACCCGGCTTTTATTTCGGCGTTATGTTAAAATTGCTGTTGTGTTTAAGCGACTGGGACTTTGAAGAATGCGCCAAAGGGGACGACTCAAAACATACGTTACTTTCACTGCGTTTCACCAGCAGGAGCCGGGACACTTCCCACTGTCAACACAAGCTGATCAAACAGAAGGAGGCCACACAAAAGCTGCAAAGATGCAAATCTTAGTGAGTTTGCATAAAGAAGTTGGCTTGTCCTTGTTTGTAAGGGAAATATCTGACCACAACAAGCAGAAGGTGGAGCACAGTGACCCAACACTGGGCTCAATGAGCCGCTTTGGAACAAGAAATGTACGTTTTCCTTTATTTATGCCTGTTCCCTCCCAGCATGCGATGAATTAAAGGTCCAATATTATGCAAAATGGACTCTTGTGAGCTTTAAATCATGTTATAATGTCGTTGTGCCGTCAGAAACAGACCTAGAGTTGTGTTTTGTTTGATTCACATGTTTGAGTAACTCTTTATTAGTCGTCTGGCCATATTTCCAAAGCTCAAAATACTGGTCTACTTTGTGATGTCATGTAGTAGGTAGTAGTACTTGAACTAAATATTACTCACAACTCTGTAAACCACTTAGAAAATGAAATTACATGAGAAATAAACATTATGTACAGGAATAAACAAAGCAGCTAAAAACAATTTGCCTACATTTAATGCCAGATGCCCTATGTTTATGTTATGCAAAATTTAGCTTTATTTCCATGTTTGAGTGACTTTATTATTAGTCCAAATCTCTAAATGCTCTGTTCCACCTTGTGATGTCATGTAGTGGTAGTTTTTACCTTTAATTAAAAAAAGATGGACAATTCCAGGGCTAAAAATCATCCAAATGATTGTAGTGAAGGTGTGTGGACTTTAAAAACACAGTGGAGCACTTCCTGTATTGCCACATGTCACATATCACAAGGTGGAGCCGAGTGTTTTCTGTTTGTGAGAAGAACTCACCATAAATATGCAGGATTTGTGTTAAAAAACACAACTCCAGGTGTGTTTTTGACAAGAAAATAACATTATAACAGAAAAAAAAAAAGTTATATTGACCCTCTAAATAAAAAAAATAAAAAACAGACATGCAGATACAGTCCCTGACAAAAGTCTTGTCTCTTATCCATTTTGTAGAAACAAAATCTTATAACCTGACTTTAAATTAATCGATTGGTTTTAGAAATGTCTCATATTAAAGCTAAACCCTCCCAAATTATGCTCAATATACTCAAATAAATTTGCTTCACTGAAGAAACTTTGATCATTTAATGAACACAAAGGTCAGATTTAGGCAGGACAAAAGTCTTGTCTCCTTGTC
Source organism: Odontamblyopus lacepedii (assembly GCA_034769755.1). NCBI lineage: Eukaryota > Metazoa > Chordata > Actinopteri > Gobiiformes > Gobiidae > Odontamblyopus > Odontamblyopus lacepedii. Next base: position 849,728 of record CM068352.1, on the reverse strand, counting down.
ATATGATGCACCCAGTCCTAGATTCCAGCCTCACCTGTGATCAGTTACTGATCAGTCACTTAGTGGGTGTGTATAAAAAGAACCCCAGCACACCAGACCCTCACATCAACTGCAACTTGACCTCTGACAACCTGCCTAAGATCCACCCTGAGACCAAAGCTTTAATTATCAAGAGGCTGAAGACCAGATCCACTGCTGAGGTGGCTGACACCTTCAATGTGTCTCAGCGTCAAGTACAAAGAATAAGACAAAGATCTGAAAAGACTGGAGATGTTTTTGACAGGCCCAGGTCCAGCAGACCCCGCAAGACAACTGCTCAGGAGGACTGTTTGTTGGTTGGAAAATCCAAGGCCCCTTTTCCACTGCAGCAGAGCTCCACCAGGCCTGGTCACCTCAAGTCCCTGTGTCAACCAGAACAGTTTGTAGAATTCTGTCTGGAAATGGCCTCCATGGTCGAATCAGTGCACAGAAACCAGCACTAAACAAAAGGCAATTAAAAAACCGTGTGGCATTTGCCAAGGCCCACAGCCTGCTAAAAGGATGGACACTGGAAAAGTGGCAGAAGGTGGATTTCTCAGATGAATCCTTGGTTGAATTACATCACAGCCGCCGCAAATATTGCAGGAGACCTACTGGAGCCCACATGGATCCAAGATTCACCCAGAAAACAGTTAAGTTTGGTGGCGGAAAAATCATGGTCTGGGTACATCCAGTATGGGGGTGTGTGAGACATTTGCAGGGTGGAAGGCAAAATCAATAGCCTAAAATATCAAGAAGTATTAGCACCTCTTACATTCCCAACCATAAAAGGGGTCACATTTTGCAGCAGGATGGTGCTCCATCACATACTTCTATCTCTACATCAAAGTTCCTCAAGGTGAAGAAGATCAAGGTGCTCCAGGACTGGCCCAGTCACCAGACATGAACATCACTGAGCAGGTCTGGGGTAGAATGAAAGAGGAAGCACGGAAGGAACAACCAAAGAATCTGGATGAACTCTGGAGGCTGTGAGACGCTTTCTCTGCTATTCCTGATGACTTCATCAACAAACTGTATGAATCATTGTGGAACCACATGGATGAAGTCCTTCAGGCTCATGGAAGTCATACAAGATATTAAATATGGAGCTCACAGCACCACTACTTAATTCACTGACGTTATGCAACAGATTTTTGTATTTGAAGTAAATTATTTGTTCAATTTTCTGTAGGCGACAAAACTTTTGTCTTGCCAAAATCTGACCTTTCTGTGTTCATTAAATGATCAAAGTTTCTTCAGTGAAGCAAATTTATTTGAGTATATTGAGCATAATTTGGGAGGGTTTTAGCTTTAATATGAGACATTTCTAAAACCAATCGATTCATTTAAAGTCAGGTTATAAACTTTTGTTTCTACAAAATGGATAAGAGACAAGACTTTTTTCAGGGACTGTACGTGGCAGCTACGACTCAAAGCAACAATTAAGCACGAACTCAAAGCTTCTACCCTGCAGTTTAATTTAAGAATGAAATTTTGCACAATTACAGTGATTTTGGTTTGACTTCACCACAGTATCTTTGGTATGTGGGTCATAGCAAAACTCTGAATGTCAGATTCGACCTCGTGATTGAACTTTTATCAACTTGTATGAACTGAAAACACAGTCAAAAGTTTGTGCTCTGAGGCTGGAGGAGGTTGTTCAGACATGTTGGAAGTTGTCAGGATGGGAAGGACACTGCAAATATGTGAACGGACTCCAACTCTGCAAGAGTCTGTTTATGTGGAAAAGCAAGAATCTGTAACTCGCCTTTCCAAATATTACACAGCGAGTTTATACATTAGCCAGATGCTTGTGAGTTATAGCTTTAACTGGGGCTGGGAGCTTTTAGTCTGGAATGGGCTAAGGCGTCTTAGTCGACCAAAACTCATGTTAGTCGATCCATCATTTTATTTAGATAAGGATTTCTCTGGGACTACAGCAGAGAGAAGTGAAGGAGTCAAATGTGGTACTTTTGTGTTTTTCTGATTAAACACTTGACTCACAAGGTGAATCTGTCTTTATATAAATAGTTTTTCACAACAGCCACAGTGCCCCACTGTGAGGTCGCTTCCGGCTAAAGTATTGTTATGGCAAAATGTCTGTGGAAATGTCTCACATATTCTCAAATCTTCAACTAACCAGGTCCACGAAGGATAAACACTTTTCCAGGTCTATACAGGCTTTACATTTTATACTTTTTCTGCATTTA